>JANBPO010001371.1:4319330-4434906 GCA_024336825.1 Amorphophallus titanum | reverse complement strand
GCATCACATAACGGAGTAAAAGTCGAAGAGATTATGAGCACCTCCAACTTTCGGGACAGAGTCAAAGTATTAATTAGTTTCATTGATAGACCCCTTGTATGAGGTATTGAGGTGTGTGGGTGGAGATAGAGTGATAATCATGGGTTGGTGTACTACAAGATTGAAGTCGTAAAGTAGAAGATCCTTCTAACGTCTAAGAAATATGAACCCATGATCTTAGAAATTATGGAGGACACATGGGACAAGCAGATGAGCCGCGATCTGCACATGACAAGTAAACATCATATACAATGCATGTATTGCCACTTAGATGAAATTGTTGTTTATTCAATGTGTGATGATTATAGCATACTACCTACACCTGGCCTTTTAGTATAATCAAGGTCTCACTTATGAACATTGATAGAATCTGTGAACATTGTGGTGGATAGGTTGTCTCGTAGCCCAACAGATGTTGCTGATACGTTGAATAAGGTATATTTGGATATTTGACATTAATGCCATTGAGATGCAGATGAAAACTTTTATGTAACTATTTTTTATGCATACATGCAGATGAAAATATTTAGAGAGACAATTTGTTTATTTGCAAGCCCTAATACGGTCGCCAGCTGTGACAGACTTGATGCAGGTAATTTACATGTACGTCTCCAGCTCCAGCATTGTGGCTACAATGCCTCCATAGGCCAGTCGCTCAGTTCCAGTACCGGTTGCCAGCTCCAGGACTAGGGTTTCAACGCCTCCACAGGATAGCCGCTCAAGTCCAGTACTAGTTGTCATTTCCAGCACCGCGGCTACAACGCCTCCACAGGCCAGCCGCTCGATTCCAGTGCCAGTTGCCAGTCCAATAGTCTAGCTATAACATACCCGTGAGCCAGTCACCTAGACTCAGTACTAGTACCTAGCCCCAGCGTTTCAGCTACAACCTCGTCACAGGTCAGCCGACCAACTCCAGTTTTCAATCCTAGCTTTCGGTTGTGATGTCTCCCGGGGCCATTCGGCCAACCCTACTCCAGTTTTTCAAGCCAATGTGAACTACATTGCCAGCTAGCGACATAAAGACAGTCAATACCAAACGTCATACCATAACCGAAACATGCCAGAATCAATTCCCAACCTTAATCCCGTGGGCCCCCAAGTCCCGACGGGCCTACGCTAACCTTGCACAACACGGGTTTGCCCCTTCTTAAGGGCTAACCCCCAGCGCTTGGTCTTTTCTCCTATTTCCCAGTACACAGCACTCAGCCCCCAGTATCCAAAATCTAGCCACACCTCTCCCATTTCCCAGTCCCCTGCGTCAATACCCTGAAATAGGGTAAGCCCAGTCTCCTACTCCCTACACCAGTACATAGTAGGAGAAAATCAAGCATGACTAACAGTACGTGGTCGCCAGTCCCTGCACTCATCACTGTTCCGTAGAATGGGAAGTGGAACAACTCAACAAATAACAACATCAAAGTCCAGAGTTTGTCATTGATACTCTAAAAGAAGGAGCCCAAGACATGCCCTTGGGGTAACAAAAGACATATAGTCTGGATAACAAAAAGCAAAAAGAAAGAGGGGCGATACAATCAGAGCCCAGGCTCACTCCCCTCCAGTGCTGCCAGGCGAGACTCCGCGGCCACCAGCTCCGCCTCCAAGGTTGATGCAAGCTGAACACTAGCCTTGGCTCCGGTCTCAACAGCCCGCCACTCGACCTTAGCGAGCTCTACGGCTCGCCGCTGCTCCTCCAAGGCCTTCTGCAATGCCTCAGCTCTGCTCTCCGCCTTGCTCCGCTACACGGCGCGATCCTTAGCAAGTGATACGGCCACATCGACACGTCTCCTCTGCTCGGTTGCCACTGACGCAAGCTGAGTGCACTGCTCCTGCGTCTCTCGGATGGCTGCCAGCCATTGCGCCCTCTGCTCTTGAGCCCCCAGGAGCCACGAGTACTCTGCCCAGATGCCGGCCAAGCCAGACATCCAGAGTTCGCGTGAGAAGTCGAGACTGTGGTAGCCCTAGGTGTTGTCCCTCAACCGCTGCCTAAGCTCCTCCGGAGAAGGTAGGGGGTCGCCTCCCAAGTAGCCTTGGGCTTGCTGAAGCAAGGTCGCTCCCACGCTCGCGTCTAGTAGTGGCTCCTGCGGACAAGGGCACGTAGGCCACTCGACCCCCAGGTCCAGAGAGGAGTGGCCCATCTCAGCCAGCACACCAGCAGGGCCTGCACACTCCCACCAAACACAAAGGAGAGTTAGTAACATTTAGGATTTCCCTGTGACAAGACAAGGTGAAAAACCTGATAAAGGTCCTGATCCTCACCGGGCGTGGCTCCTGCCATGCCTATGGCATCTCTGCTAGGGGGCAGTGAGGGTAACCTCTCCTCCACATCAGCGGCATCCCCCACTGGAGTCGGGGAGGGTAGAGGCTCTTCCACCTTCCGGCCACCCCCAGTAACCATCGGGGGCATGGGAGGCTCCCCCTGGTCATCCTCGATAGGAGCCGGCACGCGCTCCCCCTCAGATTCCAGTCCTGGTCATAACATAATAGCGTCAATACCCTGCTACAAACTCTAAACTAGAGCCGATAGGTTGGGGGAAGGATTTCTATTTACCTTCCAAAGCCACCTCCATCTCGGCATCCTCGGCAGAAGAGGCCTCAGAGGTAGAAGAGCTCGAGCTCGAACTCTCGCCAGTCTCCATCGCCGCATTGCCACTGCTCGAAGAGCCAGACGACGTCCCTGAGGAACCCCCAAGCACGGGTAAATCAGAGGCACCTGTACACCAAGAAGCTGAGTCAGGTTATTATAATCCAGCTTCATATGAAGACAACCCGGCAGCCATGTAAAGCAATAAGTAAACAATTCTGTAGGCAGAGCAATCACTGAGTGCACCGAGAAATTGGGTCCTTCATCAATGAAATGAAGAGAACCTATGTTATGAAGTGCTTTAGTTATCTCTGTTCAAAAATTAAAACATAATTGTTAGTTTCACTGAGTAGTTAGGGGTACTGGCGTCTAATCAACGTGTACCTTTACGTAAAAAGGTGTAAATTATACCTGAATGTTTTGAAAAATAAAATAGAATGGTAAATTCTACTGAGTAACTACGGGTACTGGCATCTAATCAACATGTACCCTTACGTCAAAAGGTATGGATTATACCTGACTATTCTGAAAATTATGAGCAAAAAGTAAAAGAAAATCATGCTGTAACCCTGAGGTGAAAAATCAGAACTGTCAAAATTGTTTAATCTCAATACATGTCATAAGTCATTCCTAAGAACTTCAATGAGTTTGAATGAGTAAGATGAAGTGAGATTGAACCTAACATCTCTATGTAGTTCTGGTTTATTGCTATTAACTGTTAATGCAAAATTATTCAAAGAGTTTGATTACTGAACTCTACTTTCATCTTTCTTAAACCAAATCTCCATCAGGGTTGCATTATGTGAATTCATATAGCAAGAAGAATCTGAATTGTGTATGCTAAGCTAATGAAGGTTGAATCAGATTGTGCGCATATTCATTACTGTGCTCTCCTTACTTTGCAACTTCCTGTCACTTCCTTATCAAGCTCTAATTGTTTCTGTCCATTATTTTTGCTAATGGCAAAGGGGGAGAGAAAGTTAAGGTTTTTGTCTGAATTGTGAGTTTGGTCTGTCTGTCTGTCTGTCTATCTGTCTGTCTGTTATCTTCTAAAGGAATCTCATATGAGTCTAACCTGTATGGGGGAGAGATGAGTTATAGGGGAGAGTGAGCAGTGAACTGGATTCCAAATCTGTCTCATATTGCATTTGTCCATGTCCTTTGTATATTCTGACTCACAGTATTATTAGTATTGTTATTAAAGTGCAACAGTGTTGCCATCATCAAAAAGGGGGAGAATGTTGTGTTCCCTCAAGTTTTGATACTAGCAAAACTATGACTAATTGATTGACACTAGCAACACTGTGCTGATTTGAGTCTTTTCTTAAATCAAAATATGTCTCTGCTCATAATAAGGTCGATGCATCTCCCAAAGTGTAGAACATTAGGTCGATGCATATTCATGCATTTAGAAAGACAGGTCGATGCATATATGCATTCTGGTCTAGAAGGTTGATGCGACTGTAGAAGTCATGCACTAACAGGTCGATGCACATTGTACACAAGTCGATGTCGCGATGTACAATATGCTAGATGTTGCATCATCAGGTCGATGCACATTATAGATTGGTCAATACTGTTGTTCAATAATGAGCCAGCGATTGCAGTATAAGGTCGATGCGATAAAGGCTATCATTCATAAGGTCGATGCACCTTGTGCATCTACTTGGAAGCCAGGTCGATGCAGTAATGCCTTGCGTCGATGCTTTAAGCATTTCATTGTACCTCACCTGAACAGGTTGACACGCCTCATGTGGTAGGTCGATGCTGCAGTTCCTAAAGTGCTAGCTTTTATTCTAACAGGTCAACTTGTGTTTTACACAGGTTGATGCTATGGTTGCTATCACATTGCATCTGCTCATCTCGTTAGATGGAGAGTTCGATGCACATGTCTAGTGCATCGATGCATCCATACATTGTCATGCATTTATCTCTTGCTATCATGATATCAGGTCAACCTGTGTGCTGCACAGGTTAGCACCTTTGTTAGCATTTTATTGCATTCATTCATTTGTTTAGCCTATCTTCACGATAATGCTTGAGTTTGCATTTTCTAATCATTTGCAATGATATCTCATTAGCTGCATAAAAAATTAAGGTTGATGATGAATCTTCATATCTATTTTGACAGGAACATCAAAGTGGGAATATTCAGAATGACTCTGCCAATTATTCAAACAATTAGATTGCCAAGTTCAAAAATCAACAGGCCAAGTCAACTTCATTCAAATAAACTGCTAAGTACGAAACACTTTATGTTACTGAGTAAGTTGGGAGGCTACTGATCAATGAAAAAAAAATTAGTAAGGTCACGAGGTTCGAAAGTAACCCTACTTGGCACGTGATCCATGGAAATGATTATTCTTCCACTATTTATTATTATCTTTATTTATGTAATTCTTCAACTAGTTTCTGTTCTGTTGGGTTTTTTTCACTGTGACATCTATCATAAATCTGAAGAGAGTTGGAAACTGAACCAGATTCTAAGGTGGGGTGTTACATGCTGCCCTCACATGGCACACTCAAGGCAATGCACAATGGCCCCAAATTCCACAATATGGGCCACAAACCAAGCCATCACCACATGATCTCGAACCAACTCTAGAGCTAACACAACTCATCCACATGCAAAAGCGTGGGACTTAAAACTCACTAGGATGACTCTATCCAATCCTGCCTCGAAATTCATAAAAAATAATCAGGATCAACACATCAGTTCTGATGCCATAGACCACGATGAGGATACTAAGATCGACAATTAGCAGCTCATCAAGAAGATCCTCTACTCGCCCAAGCGCAGCTCTCGATCGGAGCACCCGCTCTACCTCCTCAGACCATGACCTTGATGCCTCAGGGGCTAGATAAATCTCACGCTAGGGTGGCCAAACACAACATTAACAACTCAGGAGTGCACTCATGGTCACCTAACCACCAATAATCCACACCAGCCACCTGACCTTGCTGTAAATTCCTCGAATGCAGAACCACAACAACACATCTGCCGACAACCTCTGCCCAATGCAGCACAATAGGGGGCACCACCAACGGGGAAGATTGCTCTCTATCGCATGCCTTGAGCCCCGCACTGACATTCTGACGAAGTCAACAATAGTATTCATAGCACCAAGTCAGTGCACTCAAGCTCCCAAGCAAGAAATAAAGTGGTAAAGAAACATGAAACCCTATGCCAGCTGCCGACTATACTGGACCTCATGGACTCTGATCACTGTAATATCTCGAATTCCCATGTACGTCCGCCACACTCACTCTGATACCATCTGTAACGACCCAAAATCCAGATACCAGGAATAACCTGATATCATTCAAATCCTGGCCCGTCACCTACGAGTTGGAGGGCTTAGAAGGGATAAAAGGTGTGTGTGGTGTACATAGGACTAAGAAATAAAGCAGGCAACGGCTATAATTAATAGTTTATATGATAGAAATAAAATTAAATTTTCTATGAAACTACAGAGTCAGGTCCAAATAAAGTATAGTCTACAGAGAAAGTGAATGTACTCAATGGCGAGTGGCCACTCGGCCCGGTGAGCTGGCAACTATGAACCCCTGTGCCACACCTCCAAGCCTCCTGAAGGGGCCGCCACACCTAAAAAGTATGGGGTGAGCCTCCTATCACTGGCTCAATAGGGGTCCCGTGGAACCCCAACTGAAAACAATGGTGGTAGAACAGAAACAACAGCAACAGAAGTGGGAGTAGCAACAACAAGAACGACGGTGGAAGGAACAGCCGTAAAACCCTCTATAGCCATTGGAACCACAGCCTTAAGCTACTCCTAACAGCGCCTGAAACACACCCCGATCTCACAGTTGGGGGACCACCTAACTGACAAGAAAACCTTGGCTGCACTACCAAAAGAAATGCCACGACACCTCTGTCGTGGAGGCCTGTCCTCACAGACAAAGGCCCAACCCAAGACCACACGGTCTGGGGGCACGGCCATGACCTCGCCGTCGTGAACCCTACATCATTCGTGGAAAACCCACGATAATTCCTACTGGAAATCCTAGAGTTCTATATCAGGGGAAACAAGTGAAACCACATCTCACAAATGGGAAACCTAAATCTTAGGTCACGAGAATCTCGTGTCACGTGACAGGAGTACAGCCCACTAGAAGTAAGGTCGGATGTGTCCCCTGACGTCTTAGTCTGCACTCAGGTGTCTCCCTTCTCGCCCTAGGGGAAAACTGAGGCACTGTAATAGTAACCACAGAATAGGGGACTAGTCGGGGCCATGCTCGTTAGCATGTGTTTGAAGTCCCCGATCATGTGTACACACACTGACCGACTGCATAAAAGCAGGCCCTCTAGCTAGTTTTCCTCCTGGCCCGGACTCAAGCGGCTACAGGAGGCCCTATGGCAACCAGCCTAAAAATTATCTCTCTTGGGCGTAGCACTCCGCCTACTCCTAAAAGGGTCGGCACATGCATGCCCAGGTAAGCTACGACTAGTGGCGGCCACTAAGCAGATGATTCTCAATGGAAACCATCAAAGTACGGACAGGCTACTATCAACCCTATCATAATTAGCTCAAAAAACATGTGGCACGGTGCCTCTAGACTCTGGGCGGTCCACTATACCTACTAAAACCAACGGCCCTTGAGTCATAGGACTCAGGGTCAAGGCCGTTGCATAGGACAACTCCATACTATCAATCTGGCCTATCCCTAGGTCAGAAACCACGATGATATAATTTATGAGGTGGCACACGATCGCAAAGCCTAATCCCTTTCCAAAGGGCTAAGAAACCCCCCAACGCCAAGCTGGGTGACTGAACTCTCACTCCTCAGGCCATACGCATGGCCCATAGAGAAACCACTTTTCGAAGAAGCTATCTGTAACGACCCGAGAATCCGATTACCGGGGAGACCCGATAACCCGAGACTTGAATCGCCACCCACGAGCCCGAAGACTTAGAAGGGTTAGAAGGATGGTGTGGAGACTACACAAGTATCACAAATAATTACAGAAATTAAATAGTTATATAATTAAGTAGAAAATTAAATTAACATTTTACATGATACATGGTCCACAAGATATAGTAAAATAAACAACAATAGTCCACAACTAGCACAAAGACAAAAAGAAAAAGTACAGCTACACCGGGCATGCCCCGGCTCTGACCTTTGGCACTAACGCTGGGCACCTGAACCGCGCTGAGCCTCAGACGGGCTGCCCTGAAGCCGCGCCTTGCCTGAAACACGGTAAAAATACGTAGGGAATGAGTCTCGGAATAAGACACAGTAGGGATCACTCGAACCCAACCTCACGAAATGGGAAAACCGCTACTCTAGTAGCTAAGCGAGTACCTCGGAAGTAAATACCCTGCAACTACAGACACCAGTCTCATGGCGTGAAAATCGACACACACGCCACGGCGAAACAACTGGAACTCACCGGTCAACCCGACCAAAACCCGAAGGTCGAAGCGACTGAGACTGACAGTCTGTCACTCCCCGACTTGACAGGAGTACCTCCCCCTAGAAGCACAGTCGGTAGCATCCCCTGACGTCTTACACCGCATTACAGGTGTCTGCCAGGCATGACACCCTGGCGGAGGCAAGGACACTATACAAGTAACAACAAAGCAAGTGACTAGCTGGGGTCATGTTCGTCAGCGTAGGTCCAACTGCCCCCAACCACATATGCATACACAGACCATGCATCTCAGGTCTAGCCACTAACTGGTTTTACCCTCAGCCAGACTCTGGCTGCAAGACGTGGGGCCTGATGGAAACAAGTCTAAAAACCATCCTCAAGGTAGCCTCTCCACCACTCCCTGGTGGGACCACTAAACGTGTAAGCAGGCTACGACTAGCGGAGGGTCACTGAAGGAGTAGACCCTCACGTCAACGAAAAACAACATTTGAACCCGACGAAGTACGGGGACCATCCCACGCACCAACACTGTCGCATGGTGACCACGGTCGGAGAAGAAATGGGGCTACGAACCACTTGGTGTAGTCCAGAGCCTGACGGTCTAACACAGGAGTGCCACAGGCTCTGATGATCTATCTCTAGGCCGTCAGAGCAGTTTGACGAGCCAAGTCAAGTGCGTCAAACACTCCGTGTAAAATTGGCTGTGGCGCACCAACCCTGGTGCATCACAGTCTCTGACGCACCCAGCCCAGTGCGTCAGAAGACGAGAAGAAGCCAACTATGACGCACACCGCTCGAGGCGTCACAGCCTCTGATGGACCACCACTGGTGCATCAGAATGCAGAATGAAGCTGACTGTGACGCACACCCCTCAGAGCTTCACAGCCTTTAACGGCCCTACCCATGCGCGTTAGAAGTTGGGGACACATCAGCTCTGACGCTCCCCCGCAGGGGCGTCACAAAGCTCTAACGCCCCACCCTGGGTGCGTTAGAGGCCTTGACCCCCAACGGTCAAAAACCCCAACGGTCGGAAGCCACAATGGTCGGATGCCAACGATCGGATCGCCACTCTAACAGTCCAGCCTAGGCGCATCACATGCCCTGGCAGTCTATCGTGGGACCGTCAGGCCTACGGACCACCCTATTGGCAAAATAGTGTCATGTGACACACCCACCATGGGGCGTCACAGGCTGTGACGCACCCAGCCTGGGGCGTCACAAGCTGTGATGGTCTCTGGAGGGACCGTCACACCATCCCAACAGTGAACTGATGGGAAATGACCCGAAACACCAACCACGCCCCCATACCTCCATGGGAGAGGGGGAAAACAAGGGGGAAGCTCCACTGGGACCCCTAGCATACTTCTAAGCCATTAAAATGCCGAATCACAGCCTAAAACTATAGATCGTGCAAACTCTCCCCAAATCATGGAAAAACCCTTCCCGACATGAAAACCCATCTCTCGACCTCGCACTGGGCTAGTAATTACGGGAATGAAATACAGGGAGCTAGGGAATGTCACCCTACCTCGATCTCGCCTCGAGGCGCACCGGATCATCGACAAATTACAAAGAGCGCTTTTAGAACCCTCGTCCCTTCACGATCTCCCACAAGCTTTACGCCGCCACGATCGCCTCGCCATCACCGTCGCTGCCACGCTGCCGCCCTATGCCATCTGCAGCCGGAGGTCGCCTGTCGAAGAGGAGGAAGAGAGGGGGGGCTCTCACGGTGGTGAGGAAGAAGGAAAGTGTAAGAAGAAGAAAAGGTGGAAAAAGGAAAAGGGTACACACATGGACTTGTTCTAGACTAGTACAATTGCGATTCCTTAAACGTAATCTCAACACTGCTCTGATACAAACTGTAACGACCCGGAGATCCGGATACTGGTAAACTGATACCAAGAACTCGGGGAAGCCACCCAAGAGGCTGATGAGGCCCCGTAAGGGTTGGAGGGTTTTGTCGAGGTAATGCATAATGAATTGGAATTACACGCGTGCATTATTAATTATAGCCACAATTTGAACTATAAACGGAAGCAATTTAAATATCAGAGTGATAAATGTTCATAATAGTCCAGATCCACTATATACAAGTCCAACAACTATACAAGAGTCAAAACATACAACTACACGGGGCATACCCTGGCCAAAAAGGTACAGTAAGACAAAAAGACTACTAATAACCTACTGACAGACCACTGCTGGCACTAAGGACGACCGTCAAAAGCATGGGAAGCTCCAGTAGACGGCTGCTGCTGCTCACCTAGAAAAGTAAGGGTGAGTCTCACAACCAGACTCAGTAGGGGTCACACGGATCCCTACCTCGCAACTAAACATGCAAAAATAGTAAAGCATGCATTGGCATTGGCATAATAAACAACAGTTTAATAAAGCTGTAAAACTATCTAAATAGTTTAAGAATAGCTATCTATGATGCCAATTAATTTAAACACGAGAGTAACTAGATCTACCAATAGAATAATCCTCAACATTTCCAAGTGACAAGAGAGGCAAGGAAGACCACCAGAAGGAAGAAACCAGATGCGTCCACTGATGGCTTACACTATGTCTCCAGTATCTACACAAGTCTGGATCGAGACAAGCGAGACACGTAACAGTACCAGAAATAAGAACTAGTTAGGGTAAAACTTGTCAGTGTCAGTCCTACCCCCTGACCACATGTGCACACACAGGCTCAATTCCTTGAGCCAGGCCTCTAGCTAATTTTCTCCCCCAGTAGGACGCTACTGCCAAGCAAGGGAGCCCACGAAAACTAGCTTAAAAATCGTAAACTGGGAACTGCCCCGCCACCACTCCCACGTGGGTCGACACTCGAGGTTGTCGGGCTACGACTAGTGGTTCCATCACAAGGAAAGAGAAAGTAACTCTATTGGGATATAAAAATGAGCCATAGTTTCTAAAATAATTTAAACATGGCGATGAATAAGCTTGAATTAAAATTCTACAACAGATGAACGGTCAACTAAGGGCCGCTCCATTCGTACACGGTCGCACGACTGGCCGCTCAAGGGATTTAAACGGTCATCGTGAAGTCGCTCAACTCCACTGCCCTGTAGAGTTCTAAAGGATACACGGTCAAGGTCTGGCCATTCAGTGGTGCGGGCGGTCCAGCTATTGGGTGCTCAATGGGACGAACGGTCTCCTGGGCGGTCCCACGACTAACCGTTCCATGGACTAAACGGACCCATGTTGGGCCGTGCCATCTAAACCGCCTTACTGTTTAAAGGTTTTACACGATCGAGGGTCGGCCGCTCAAGTCCATACACGGTCCCATAATGGGCCGTGAAAAGGGTCAGAATGGTCTAGGGAAGACCGTGAATTCAGAACGGTCCCTGGTAGGGCCGTTTAATCACCGGGAAATCGAGAATGGGGTAGACCCCACGGAATCCCCTCCTGATCGATCCAAATCGACGGGAAAATAATTTCTAACCTAAACCTGCCTTGCCATAACCCACCTCACAACATCCAAACCATCAAAAACTTAAAGACGATGGCCATGCAATAATTTTCACAAATTAAAACATAAATACAATGTTCATGATTTTTGCTCCAAAATCTAGGAAAATGTAGTATGATGGGCATGCATGTGGTACAGTTGCAACCCTAACGCGATGAGGAATCTATCCCCCTACCTCGATCGTGACGAAATTGTCATTCCGACGTCGAACGGACCGAGGGGAACTGCACCTTCCCTCGCCCACACCCACCTCCATGCTCTGTGGTTCATCGCCCCGCTGGCGTCAACGGGTTCCATGCGTCGCGAGCTTTCCAACGGTACCTCCTGCGCCTCCTGCAGTGGCCCGGTCAGGCCGCGCCCTAACAGAGGGAGAGAGAGTGATCGTGGGTGAGAGAGTGGGTGAGGGAGAGAGACGAAGAAGAGAAATGGGGAGAGAGAGGGGTCGACGGTTTGGGTAAAAAAAATTGTCGACAGGCCTTGGCCCTACTGGTGAGTCTTCTAAACTTAAACTCTTCTATTATGCACTTCTATATGATTATGCAATGACATGACTAACCTGGAGTTTTCTAAATGCAGCGAGGAGAGGAGACCCAGCGGCAGGGGGCAGACGCTCCCTCTTCTTCAGCACAGACTCCAGCCGACCGAGCTGAGCGGGAGGTGGAGTTTCAGCGGATGGTAGAGCGGGCCAAGGTGGTCGAGGTAGCACTCTATGAGAGGGTATGTTTCCTACGCTTTCCCTTGTAAATTATGCAGTTGACTAATGATGCTGATGAATGCATGCAGGTGATAGAGCTGACAGCTGCCATAGGCGAGGGTGACCAGTTGCTGGAGGAGCTCATACTGGCACAGGACGAGGCCGCCCGTCTGCGAGGGGAGTTGGTGCGGAGCACTTGACTGAGGGAGGAGGCAGATCGGAGCCAGGTTGCAGCTCGAGAGGAGGCAGAGTGCCTTCGACAGTAGCTGGCACAGAGCCGGCCCGTAGACTCATTGGAGACGGCGCTCCTTCGAGCTGAGGTGGAGCGACTCCGAGCGGAGCTGCGGAGATGGAGCGGATTCGCGCCGAGGCAGAGCACTACCGAGAGGAGTGAGACCTCGCTCGGATTCAGGCGGTGAAGCTAGACGACATCATGGAGGGCTTCCAGACGCGCAGTAGGATGAGCGGCAGTCGAGCGACTCCTAGCGGTAGTAGAGCAGTCCCGAGCGGCAGCCATGCCACACACGGTTCCGTCAGGCATTACCTCGCCACTTCCTCTGAGCAACAGAGGAATGAGGAGGACGAGCGGCACCGTCGTCGAGAGCGGGAGGAGAGTGCGACCTCTATGATGGCCCCACCATCGAAGAGGCGGGAGGGTGGAGGAGACAGTGACAGGCCAGAGGGAGTGACCTGATTTTATACTTTTGACAGACTTGTACATGATATGATATGATATGATAACATGGTTTATTTTGTTTTTGTTGATTTTCTTATATGAATGAATGAATGAGTGTATGAAATGAATGCAAATGCTGACTAGCTGACTCGAGAGAGACGTACTGACGAGAGAGTAGAGAGAGGAGAGAGAGACGACAACCGACTTGCGAGTGCGGCATGCGAGAGAGGAGAGGTACGCCGACTTACGAGAGAGACGACGCGAGAGGAGGGGCACGCCCACTCTACGAGAGAGATGACGAGAGATGGAGAGGTGCGTCGACTTTACGAGAGAGACGACGAGAGGAGAGGCATGCCGACTCTACGAGAGAGATGACGTGAGTGGAGAGGCACCAGAGGAGAAATGCTGACGTACGAGGGGTAGAGAGAAAGGTACACAAGTGGTGTGGCAAGGAGAAGGGTGGTTGGCAACCGGCCGCTCATTGGAACAATGGCCAAACCAAGGCCGCATGAAGATAAGGTGAACGGTTGATGGATGGTCGTCCAAGTGGAAGAACGGCCAGATATAACCCATTCAAGTCTCAAAATCGAACCCTCTAGAAGATGATGAGCGGTGATCTATGGACCACACATTGTGAAGTGCAGTCTATCTCGAGACCACCCATCCCTACGTACTGGGAGTCCGACCAGGACTCTGTTGGAGAGTCCCCACCCGAGGGATTGAGTTTCAAATCGACCCGAACTCTATCCTAACCCACCCTAACCTGATCCTAGCTCAATCCTAGTGGGAATAGGCCTCTTAATCAAGTTCTATAAAAGGAGGAGGGCTTCAAATTCGCCACTCACATCCCCATCCTCTCCCCAAGCCTCAAACTCTTAGTATTCTTACTCAAATCATCATGAAAAGGTGCCTTGGAGGTAGTTCTATGGAAGGAGAAGCTTATGAAGGGCTAAAGCCGGCCAGAAAGGAGCAGGAGGTTCTCCAACGGCTGACTGAAATCCCGCGTCACCTCAGCTCTAGCCCTTTTAGAGAGGTACGTTAGTAAGATTTGATTCAAGTTGATTCATTCCCTTGCTTACATGCTCTTTCTCTTTTCCTTTTCTTCCTTCCTTCCTCAGCTCCTGCCTGGCTCCAGTGGTCCGTGCAATGTCCTTAGGAGTGATATCCATCATCAAATCTTGACACTTGCACCCACTATTAGTGTTAGGCAAGGTCTACCCTAAGCTTTCCTTAGATTGGCACAGCCTATCAGCCTTAGTCTGATCAATGAAATATTAATTGCTTACTGTTTTATCTGGAACTTCAATGTACTCCACACATACCTTTCTATCCTTTCGGAGCTTTACCGCTCTTGGGAGGCTTCACAGGTTCCAAGTGGTATCAGGTTTACCCGATATCAGGAGTCTGGGTCGTCATAGGTGGTATCAAAGTTGTGTTGTGTGAAAGTACATGAGAATTCGAGATATTACAGTATTCAGAGTCCTTAAGGTCCAGTACAAATGGCAACTGGCGTAGGTTTTACGATTATTGCCGCTTTATTTTCATGTGTGGTCTTGTGTGTGCTGTGTTGGCACTGTGCGAGATGGTTTTACTCTCGTTAGGATGTGACGGGATGCTCTTTTTCGTCATGGTGTTTGTCTCAGTTATGCTGTACTTGGCAGAGTTCGCCGACAGGCGTGAACCTGCAATGCATTGTCCGAGAGTTTTTCCGTGGTTCGTTCAGGTGCCTGGTGGCTTTTATCATTGGTGTGATGGCCATGCACATTCTTATGTTGTTTTGGTCATCCCAGCTTTAGTCTGTTCAGCTCCTGAAATGTTTCACTTGTGTTGGAGTGGTCACTTTGATGTCTTGATTGAGAAGATGCTCAGGCGAACCTAGGATTTCCCTTCCTGGTGAGCTTCTATTAGTGAGCTTGATTCTTCTCATCCTTTTTGGTGGCATCTTTTCGAGGTAAGCTTTAGAAGTGCTGTCTTGGTGAGGCCTTTGTCCTATGTTTGCTTAAGTGTGGACTGTGTTAGTTCTGAGCCTGATCTGCTTCTTTGCTCTACGGTTGCTTGGCTTTAGACCCAATTGTGTGTTAAGAGCCGTTGTGCACCATGTTCGTCATACCGTGTTTAGAGGCTGATGTGTGGTGAGGGTTCAGTAATTATTTCAGGACATAAGGATAAGCTGAGATTAGCATCTTCTTTGTGCTTTGTGCTGAATCTGATACTCTCTTTGGTTTGCACTTTGGCGACTTGTGATCGATTATTAACAGGATCAGTACTCGTGGCGTGTTATATTGCAGTTTCGTGAATTGCGATGGCGCCAAGTGTGTGCTGAGATGCAAATGCCAAGGTATTTCTGATGCCTGTGTGCGTTGTATGAATGTGCAGCAGAAGCGTGTAGGCTGATAACCCACGGGTCGAGGATCATTAGTTGGAAGATTCTAGCCAATCGAGAGAATTATTTTTATCGATGTGACTTCGTCTTGGCCATGTATGCCTTGATGTTGTTTATTGCCATGCTGTTGTTGGAGGCATTATGGTGTTTGCACTGGCATTTCTGAGAGTTGGGGTAATGTGTCAGCATATATGCTGGTTGAGTACTCTTCGCTCCTCTGTAATCTTTTTCTTGGGTGTTGTGTTCTCGGGACATGACCGTGGTCCTTGAGATGCATTTCCCAAGATTGTTGTTATGGTTGTTGTGGGTCCTTATTCGTAAGCTGCTCACTGCATGACTAGTTCCTTATAGTCGTGTGCTCAGCTATTATTGTGCCTGGATGTGACCCAGCTTACAATTGTGTTCTGTGGTCCTGTATCCAGAATGGAGTCGAGATTTCTGCAGGTGTTGTTGTCGTTGTTGTAGTGTTGTGTTCAGCTTGGGAGAAGTTCCCTGTAAAGCTGATTTGGCATTGTGCAGACCGGGATCTTGTCAGTTAATGTTGTTGTACTCTTCTATTATGATAGAGTTGGCATGCGACTTGAATCCGATGTAATGTCTGAGTGAGGACCGACTTGATTGTGCTTGTGGTCCAGTGCTGTCGTTGCCCTCCTATGTGCCAGGTTTTCGTTGTTACTTTTGGCATTGGAGCTGATGTGGTGGAGTGTCAGCTGAGAGGACTATGCTTCCTTGTTTAAGCTGATGCTTGTTGTATCTGCCATTTATTTTATTGATAATTATTTTCGTGGCATGAGTCGTGTCTCCTTCCCTGTGAGACGTAAGCAACGTTGCCTTATTTCGGAGGTGTCAGATGTATGTTCACTTGTGTGCCGTGCTCGTTCTATGGATCGATTTCCCTTGAGATCCAGAGCGCGTGTTTGTGATTATGGTCTGGCAGTGTCCCTCTGAATTGTGTTTTTTGAGATTTATGTTGTTAAGTTCTAAGTGTTGGTGTTGGCTGGAGTTTGATGATCATTACCAGCGTTCTGGGTTTGTTCCATCAACCCACATAGTGAATCATAGTTGGATCATTATCAAAAGCACAATAATGAATCATAGTTGGACATCATCAAAACCACACATGAACTACACATGCACAACATAGGGGACATTCCCCTAGACCTCCTCCACAGCCATTTGAAATGGGCAAGCAAATGCTTGTTCCCGTTGCAGCTAGAGAGAGCAATCCTGCCGGAGGCGATCGAGGTAGCCTTAATGCTAGGTGGGGAGGTCGCGGCCCTTGTGAGGTCATTCAGGCCTCTGTAGAGGGGCTTCTAGCTGTCGTGCCATTAGTAAACGCGACAACTTCTGTGGCAAAGGAGGGGCTAATTGTCCCCGGGGGGAGAGCTGTGTTCTGCGTCCTGCCATGGGTCCTAGCCAGAGGGGCCTACCATATTTCGAGGGAAGTAGGGGTGTGCATCAAGATGATAGGTCCCCTTGTCGTCATTTGCGAGGGGCCAGGGATTTCTTGCATCCTTCCGAGCCTAGGTGAGGTGGAGCCCGAGAGCCTCAAGTTCGCACTGGCAGAGCCCTCTTTGGCGGTTGAAGCTCTACTTTAGATGTCCAGTCAGTCATCTTTGTCGCTAGTGATAACCTTCGCGATCGAGACGGAGTCCTTCGCCGTCCGGCTCCGACTCTTGTCGGGCGAACTACAGTGGTGGCGCACGTTCTAGGAAGGGCTAGGGCATCCCACGCCTTCTCCGGAAGTTGAAGATGCCCATACTAGGGGGCACATAGCTACTGTAGTTGGCGCGGTTCAAAATTTAAACTGCGCACCATCCCATGAGTTACCCTGCCGTCTGGTCGGGTCTAGTTCTGGCTCAAACCCGAGCTATTAGTTGGCAATTGGCGAGAAGGGGCTCGCAGAGGCAGAGGATCGCCCGAACCCAATAAACCTTAACTGTAACTTGCTCATTTCTGGGAGTCATGGGGCTATCGGGTCCCTCGGGCCTGGTAGCAGCCTTCTCCCCTGCCCCTTAGAGTTATTGACCTCCACAATGCCGGACCAACGGGGGTAGCCTGCCACGATGATCGCGGAGTAGAGACTGGCTTCGGCGGGCTACACAAGTGCTCTTCAAACGGTGGCGATCACTCCAGTTGGCAAGAAGGCGACCGAAGGGGCTTCCGATGGTTGGACTAGCTTGGCGAGCACTCGATAGCACCGATCGACTTGCGCAGGCAGCCAAATTTCAGTGGTAGGGCCAAATCTTTAGTTGGCCTGGGTGGTCTTTAGGCGGGAGAAGGCGGAACAGACGACTGCCAGCTCACTATGGCAACGCCAACTCTCATCACAAGGTCCTACAACGGGCGATGAAGGCGCCGACAGTGGATGTCGGGTGTCTTGTTCTGGCTCCTCTAGTCCAGGAAGGCAGACTCTAACATGTGAACCTTTGGCCTGATCCGACTCTGCTCTTCCAGAAGAATCTGCAACAGGCGGCAAGCGGTGATGTGCAGTGGTCGGCCGCAAGTAGCAGGTGTAGTTGGCATTTGTCTCGTCATCGGAAGATGAGGCAGAAGTGGCGCAAAGCGGAGGCCGCCCCTCCGAGTAGACATCCAGCAGTCAGTCTTGGCCAACTGAGCAGCCCTAGTGTTCGTTTGTCTGGCAGAGGCGTCCTCGACGTTTTCGGCGTTCCCCCGAGGTTGAAGGCAGCAAGGTCTGATGGCGTAGGCTGTAGTGGCAGGTGTGAGGGGGAGGGAGCCCTCAGGGTTCTGTCCAACATCTCGCTTCTGAACGATGGGCGTAGCGAGAGTTGCGCCAGGCCATCCAAGAGAGGCCATCGACAGAGAGACCTCGGGAGATGAGGTCTTGGCAGTGGGGTCACCAAGTTGGCAGGAGTTAGGCCATTAAGAGTTCAGGGACTCTTCTAGTAGGGATGTTGGACAATAGCATTATCTGACTTTGCCTCCTCCGCTTCTCACACCAAAGGAGGAGGATCTCCCTTTAGTGCATCTTCCTTCAGTTCAGACTGACGGTGACCTCTTATCGAAGGTGGGAATGTTGTGGAGTCACCTTAGAAGGAGGAGTGTTTGAATGGGGAAGGAGAAGGGAGTCTTGACAAAGAGAAAGTGAAGGAAACCTTAGCTAGGGTGAAGAGTTTCATGGGGGAGCATGCTAAAGAGGTGGCTAGTCTAATCGAAGTGTCCACTATAGGTGTTCATGTTATAGAATAGCAGGCCTTGGTGTTTTCCGACCAAGACCTGGAAGGGTTAACAACCCCACACGACGACGCCCTAGTTGTATTGGCTACTATAAACCATTGTAACGTAGATAGGATATTAGTTGACAATGGTAGTGCCCCTGATATACTTTCTTACGGTTGTTTCCTCAAGATGGGTGAGAATCCGTCTAGACTCCGCCCGATTTGAACCCCACTTTGCGGGTTCAATGACCAGGCAACTTATCCTAAGGGAGCCCTAAGCCTGTCGGTCACCATCGACACCCCGCTCAAAACTGTTATAGTTATGGTCGACTTCATCGTGATTAAAGGGATGACAGCTTATAACACCATCTTCAGCCGAGGCCTCCTCAGCCAAATGAAGGCGGTGCCCTCTACCTATCACCAAACAATGAAGTTCCCCACCAAAAATAGCGTGGGGGAGGTCCGAGGTAACCAGGCAATGGCCAGAAGGTGCTATATAATCTCGGTCGAAGTCATAAGGTTGGAAGGGAAAAAAAGGGATTAAGGGGACCGAGGAAGGGCCGGAAACATCCGAGCCTGGCGGCGAGTTGTTAACGGTCTTCCTCAAAGATGACCCTACCCTAGGAGTCAAGATCGGAGCCGACCTCCCCTTTGATGTTCAGGAGCAATACAAAAATTTCCTTGCTAAGTACATTCAAGTCTTTGCATGGCCTGATGAAGAACTTTCCAGGATTCCCGGGGAGATTGTAATGCACAAGCTCAACCTTGACTCGATGGTGAAGCCTGTCCAACAACGCAGAAGAAAACATGCCCCGGAGAAACAGATGATCATCAAGGAGCAACTCGCCAAGGGGAAAGAGACTGGCCTCTTCCGTCTAGTCCTTTGCCCGACGTGGCTCGCTAATGTCATTTTGGTACCCAAAGCTTTGGGAAAGTGGCGAATGTGCGTAGACTTCATCGACCTCAACAAGGCCACCCCGAAGGACTGTTACCCGTTGCCGAGCATCGACCAGGTCGTCGATTCAACCTCCAGCAATGAGTTGCTCTGCTTATTAGATGCCTACTCTGGCTACCATCAGATCCAGATGGACCTAGAGGATATCGAGAGGACCACTTTCATCACCGACTTTTGCGTGCACTGCTATATTCAGATGCCTTTTGGGGTAAAGAACATCGGGGCGACATATCAGAGGCTAGTCAACCAAATCTTCGAAGGCCAACTTGGTCGAAACATCAAGGCCTACATCGATGACATGCTTGTCAAAATGCCAAATGCTGAAGATCATTTTGCCTACCTAGCTGAGACCTTCGGCACTCTCCAAAAGTACAACATGAAGCTCAACCCCGCCAAATGCGCCTTCGGAGTTAGGTTAGGAAAATTCTTAGGTTTCCTGGTAACTCAGCGTGGGATCGAGGCCAACCACGACAAGGTTTAGGCCATCCTGGACATGCGGCCACCCACCTACGTCAAGGACGTCCAGCCCCTTATCAGATGCATCGCCGCACTCAACCATTTCCTGTCTCAAGCGGCGGAACGGTGCCTACCCTTCTTCAAGCTATTGAGGGGACCCAAAATGGTATCTGCCACGTTCGCCTGAGACGAGGAATGTCAGAAAGCCTTTGAAGATCTCAAGGAATTCTTGGCCTTGCCCTTGGTATTAACAAAGCCAGTCTCGGGCAAAGCATTGCACCTATATCACTCGGCGACTCCCTCCACCGTAAGCTCAGTCTTAGTTCGAAACAACGCGGGAGTCGAGAGGTCGGTCTACTACACCAGCAAGGTGCTCAATGAGGCCGAAAGAAGGTATCCTGCAACCGAGAAACTCATTCTAGCATTGGTAACCTTGGCCAAGCGCCTCCGACCTTACTTCCAAGGGCACTCTATCGTTGTGTTGACTGGCAAACCCTTGAAGAAGATCCTCTCTTATCCCGAAGCCTCGGGGAACCTCATCAAGTGGGCCATCATGCTCGGGGCTTATGACATCTCTTATCGCCCCCATGCGGCCATCAAGGGACAGGCCCTCACGGACTTTATCCCAGAGAGCACCATCCCGATCGAGGAAGAATCATCGTCCGCACGAGGAGCCATCTGGGACTTGTTCATAGACGGATCATCCAACTCGGCTGGAAGCGGCGCCAGTGTCCTCCTCAAGTCACCCGAAGGAGCAGAGCTACAATACAAAAGGATGGTGTGGAGACTACACAAGTATCACAAATAATTATAGAAATTAAAGTAGTTATATAATAAGTAGGTAATTAAATTAACATTTTACATGACACATGGTCCACAAGATAACAACATAAACAACAGTAGTCCACAACTAGTACAGAGACAAGAAAGGAAAGTACAACTACACGGGACATACCCCGGCTCTGACCTCTAGCACTAACGCTGGGCACCCGAACCACGCTGAGCCTCAGATGTGCTCCCCTGAAGCCACGTCTCACTTGAAACACGGTAAAAATACGCAGGGAATGAATCTTAAAACAAGGCTCAGTAGGGGTCACCTGAACCCTACCTCGCAAAACGAAAAATCGCTACACTAGCAGTTAAGTGAGTACCTCAAAAGTAGAAGCCCTGCACTACAAGTACCGGTCTCACGGCGTGAAAACCACACACACATGCCACGGCAAAACAACCAAAACTCACCGGTCAACATGACCCAGCCCTAAAGGTCGAAGCAACTGGGACTGACGGTCGGTCACTCCCTGTCCAAAACAGAAGTACCTCCCACTAGAAGAACGACCGGATGCGTCCACTGACGTCTTATATCGCGTCACAAGTGTCTAGCTGCCACGCCACGGGCGTGAGACTTAGACACACTCAAGTAACCACAAAGTGAGTGACTAGCTGGGGTCGCGCCCGTCGACGCGTGTCCAACTACCCCCAACCATGTGTGCACACACAGACCATGCGTCCTAGGTCTGGCCTCTAACTAGTTTTCCCCTCAGCCGGACTCTGGCCGACGACGTAGGGCCCGATGAAAACTCATCTAAAAACTATCCTCAAGGTAGCCGTCCCACCACTCCCACGTGGATACCGGCACACGCGTACTGGCGGGCTATGACTACTGGAGTGTCTCTGAAGGAGTAGACTCTCAAGCCACGAAAAACAACATTCGAACTTGGCGGAGTATGGGGACCG
The DNA here is from genome assembly GCA_024336825.1 of Amorphophallus titanum. NCBI lineage: Eukaryota > Viridiplantae > Streptophyta > Magnoliopsida > Alismatales > Araceae > Amorphophallus > Amorphophallus titanum. The sequence goes on along the minus strand of JANBPO010001371.1, from coordinate 4,413,333 downwards.
TCCCACATACCAGCACCATCGCACTGTGACCATAGTCGAAAAAGAAATGGGACTACGTGCCATGCGGAACAGCCCAGAGCCTCGTGGACCAACACTGGTGCGCTATAGGAGGTGACGGACCAGCACAGGTGTGCCACGGTCATTTGACGGACCACCTTAGGTGCGTCAGGAACCCAGTGTAAAATGGACCATAACGTGCCTACACAGGTGCGTTACAGAACATGACAGACCGACAAGGGTGCGTCAGGGAACTCGGTGCAAAACCATAGTGATGAGCCTACCCATGGGCGTCACAGTACCTGACAGACCGGGACAGGCGCGTCAGGGCACGAGCCAAAACAGAGAATGTAATGCACTCCTCCAGGGGCGTTACGTCACCTAATGGACCAGCTCAGGTGCGTCAGGCCACGGGACCAAACTAGCTGTAACGCACTCCCCAAGGGGCGTTACAGTCCCTAACGGACCGGCACAGGTGAGTTAGGTGGAAGGCATAACGCGCCTTCCCAGGAGCGTCACATTCCTTGACGGACCAACACTGGTGCGTTAGGCTACAATGACCCCCAACGGTCAAATTCCAACGGTCGAAAACACTGTGACGGACTAGCCTAGGGGCGTCACAGTCACGTGGTGGTCTATCGTAGGACTGTCATACCCACGAAAGCCAAAGCTAAAAACTAACGAAGTATAACGTACAGCCCTGGGTGCGTTACGCCCTGTGGCAGTCTCTGGTACGACTGCCACAGTGCTCCGACAATGAAACGGTGAATTCAACCTAAAAACGTCGACCACGCCCCCATACCTCCATAGGAGAGGGGGAAATCAAGGGAGAAGCTCCCCAATAGCCCCTAGCATGATTCGACGGCCTCAGATCGGCCAAAAACATGGTGGATCGCTAGATCGAGTGATCACTCCCCAAGGCATGATTTTACCCTAACCCGCTCAAAAACACCCCTCTCAGCCTCACGACGGGCTAGAAATCATGGGAATAAAATGCTAGAGTGTAAGGATCATCACCCCAGCTCAATGGAGTGAATGCTCTGACGAATGGATGTCGAAATCACAAAGAACACTTTTAGAATCCCTCACCCCCTCACGAAATCCCACGAGTTCCACGCCACCACGACCGCCTCGTTGTCGCCGTCGTCGCCACGCCATCGCCCCGCGCCATCTGCAGCCGGAGGGGACGCGTCACGCGATTCACCATGGTTGACTTAAGGATATATTAACCTTGAAAAGACCAAATGAAGGAAGGCTGGGTCGACTCCATTGAAGATCGGGGTCAACACCATTGGAGGATGAGGTCAACTCCATTGATGGAATTTCAACCAATTGAGGATTTCAAGGAAATTAAGCCCTTACCAATTCTTCATGATGAATAAGCATGACGTTTATTGTTGTGTCTCCTCTGGATTTGATGAGGTGTTTTGATGCTGGCAACAGTTTGTGATAGCCACAGTCATTTAATGTCTTGTAGTCTCTCTTAAGTTAGTTAGTGTCTCTGGTCATTTACAGGTCGATGCACGCTCATACTGGTGCATTAGAAGGTCGATGCACATTCACACATTGAGACAGGTAGGTCGGTGCACATGTTATCTCTAAGTCGATAAGGTCAGTACATATGCATAATTGTTGAGTTATATGGTCGATGCATCCTCCACTTCATTGAACTACCAAGTCGATGCATATATGTCATTGAATCTCGAAGGTTGATGCATATATGTGTTATAGACCAAGAAAGTTGATGCACATATATCACTTAGTCTAGAAGGTCGATGCACATATGCATTTTCGGCCAGAAGGTCGATGCACCTTATACACAGAATGCACTGTCAGGTCAGTGCACATTGATTATAGAACACATGATTCAGGTCGATGCATCTGATGCACCTTGTTCACAACTTGTGCTATGAGGTCGGTGCACCATGTATACAGGTTGATGCTAGCAACCTAGCGGTTAGAGAAAGGTCGATGCTAGTGACCTAGCAACTACAGCATAAGGTCGATGCATGTATTGGAAAGGTCGATACAAGTCTGTTAGCCTCTGCAGCATAAAGTTAGTACAATAGAACTCATCTCTATCAAGGTCGATGCACCTTGTGTATTCACTATAAAGACAGGTCGATGCACCTTCATTAAGGTCTACCTGTGCTACATTAGAGGTCGATGCTTTTATTCAGACAAGTTGCATGGGTTAGTTATACAGGTTGATGCATCTCATTTATGCATCGATGCTTCTGCAAAAAATGTGTGCATTCATTTAACATGTCTGAATCTATTGAAACAATTAAGATTGAACTTGTGTTGATGCTTATCATTTGCTTCATAACTAATACCTCTTTATCTTTTATCTTGACAACCCAGATTCATGGTCGAACACCTTGGTTACATAAAGGTTGATCGCATCACTCGGACGTGGAACTTAAGTGAAGCTGATTAATGGCACGTGATCCAAGGTGAGAAGCTTATCTAAAATTTTGCCACGTGGATCGTCGTATCTTCTGCTCCTGACACGTGGACTCTCAAAATGCGCGGGAACGTGTTCTCCACACGCCCAAATCAAGAGCTTGTGGGACCATAGGACTCGCGCTCTATAAAAGGCAATCCAGTGCTCTAATTCAAGAATAACGAAGTGAAGAAGAAAAGAGATCAGAGCAGATCAGAAGAACAGAAGGAGAGAGCCACCGAGGAAGAGAAGCTATTGTTACGAGCAAAAGAGTATGAGAGAGAGAGAGAGCAAAAGAGTTTGAGAGAGAGAGAGAGAGAAAGAGTCTAAGAGAGAGAGAGCTCGAAAGAGAAGTGATTGTGATGTAGCTGTAGTATCCTGAAGATCTGTGCATCGTTGGCCTCTGTATCAGATCCAAGTCAATTCACTCCTGCGAGAGCTATATCTTTCCTGCTTTCATTTCTTATTTTCCTATGTTGTATTTTTCTTATTTATTGTTCATACATCAATATGTGTGTCAGCGTTGCAAAGGATTGGTTCCTCTAGATAGAAAGCTGTGACGCTCAGTTGTAGCAAGCTGTGATGCTCAGCGGAAGCAAGCTGTGTTGCTCAGCGGTGTAATCAAGCTGTGATGCTCAGCGATTCAAGCTGTTTGTCAGTGGAAAGCCTCACTCAGGTTTGAGTGCGGGATAGACGTAGATCTGTGGGTAGCAGACCAAACCATCTAAAATTCTTTGTCTATAGTTTATTTGCACTATTGATTCATGATAGATGCATGCTTAGGCTCGTTTCATTCGCATCTGGTTATCCTATATCATTCTGAGTATGCTGAGTGTCCTAGAATAAATCTTAATAAAGATCACACTTTTTTAATTCCGTTCAGCTTGGTGATCAGTGAGTTCTGTTGTTCTAACTTACTACCATTTATTTATTTATTATCGGCTCTTCTTTTACTGATGTGGTGTTCTGATTTTCTTCCTTGTGGCGTGCAGGGCGTGATGAGGACCCGAATCAATTGGTACCTGGTGGTGGCAGCATACAGGGACCTACCAGACTTTCAGAGGGCCCAGGTGGATGCGATAGGATTCGACGCTTTCTTGCGGATCGAGCCATTCCGGCTCGACCTGCCCCTTATCTAGGCGTTGAGGGAGAGGTGGCACCCAGTGAGCAAGGCATTTCTAATGCCATGGGGGCACGTGGTGCCCAATTTGGAGGATGTGATTTAGATCACTAGACTACAAGTGGACGGTGAGGCCGTCAATAGGTTCACCTACCCTGACTACAGAGAGAGCGCCCTAGAGCTGCTAAGGTTGAAGACCAGCGCCACGAAGAGAGAGAGGAAGACAGTTGCCCAGAGGGACATCATGGAGGTGCTGGGATTTATCGACGCCCATCAGCATGTCAACAAGAGCACGGTGGAGTTTCTGGCACGGCTAGAGGGAGCCACTCGCGGTGCGTTCTGCTAGGATGTGAGCGACCCAGGACGGGTGGACTGCGACCTTCAGTAGTTCCTCTTCTTCTTACTGGGCCACCTTTTGCTGGGCACTAAGGGAGACGACATCCACTGTCGCTTCCTGGAGATCCTAGTGGACATAGACCAGGTAGGGTATTACGCGTGGGGCACAGCCCTACTTGCCCACCTGATCGCCGATCTATCCCAGGGGATAGATTGAGAGACTACCATTAGTGGCTTCGCATTGTTCCTCCAGGTAAATGTATTTTATTTATTTGTAGTTAATTTTATTTCATGTTTATGTAATTGATTATGCTAATGACATGTGATGGATGCAAGTGTGGAGCTATTACTACTTCCCTATGGGGAGAGCCAGACAGTGGGACCCGATGGCCGTGCCACTAGCCAGACGGTGGAGGCTGATCATGATCGCGGCCCCAGATTCCTACCAATTGATGTCACTTCGACGTGAGCTGACGGAGTATCCCAAGGCCATGGTATGATTTTTTTATATTTTTTGTGTATATCTATCTTATTTAATTTGGACATTGACATGGTATATATGTGACAATGCAGGTGGTGTGGAGGCCCTACTTGGGCAGGACGGTGCGGGCTAGCCCTGGGTCGAGGCTGGCCGACCTCACTTCGGGCGGGACCTTTGGGTCCATAGCCTGAATGAGATCAAGTCGCTTCCGCTCAGGTTAGTGATGAGGACCTTGGGCTTTGCCTAGGAGTGGGTGGATGTGGATGAGCCAAGTTGCATCGGGCAGAAGACCGCAGGCAAGGCGAAGCTCATGGACTGGTGTACGCACTTCCTTGCCCAGTTCCCAGACTAGCAGCAGGGTGGTGTCCCGGTAGTATCACAGGCATAGGACAACGCCGACTACCTGCGACATTACCGGGAGACCTACCCAGAGCGTCTCCAGCTCGGGAGACCAGTAGGGGTAAGTACGAAATGGGCATTATATTTTTTTTTGTTTTTGTTTATGAATGTATGCATATGTATATGACATTAACCTACATGCTCATGAATGCAGGATGCCCGTGACGCCATCATCACCGACCTACGGGTCTAGTTGGCGGATGCCAGATGGTAGCGGACTATCACTCGACAGGAGCTGGACATCTTAGTAAGTTTATGCAATGCTCTTTTTTTTTGCTCTTTTTTTTGATACCTGGATTCTTAATGCTTAGTCACTAACTATCGTTTATTCCTTCGTTCTAGCATGCCAGCAGGTGGCGGCAGTAGGGATGACAGGTGGAGCGTCTTCTAGCTCCCAGGCTCCTCCTGCAGAGGTCTCCTCCCTCCAGGAGCAGCTGGCTGCCATGGTGAGATGCGCTGAGGAGGCCGAGCGCGAGCTCGCAGCTCGGGTGAGTACTTGCTTGGCTTGGATATTGACTATGCACTGCTCTTTTACTGACTTCATGAAATGGTTGGCTCTGGTAGGTGGGGAGATTCAGGATGTGCTGGTTTGCGCGGTCTGGGCCAAGGAGGAGTGCAACATCTGGGCGGCCACCGTGGCAGAGCTAGAGGCAGAGCTGTGGCTTCGTTATGTGGAGGAGCTACCCCATGACGTTGTGGAGCTGAGGATTGTTGAGTCTCCTCTGGGGTTACTCAGCATGCACGAATCCAAACCCGAAAGATGTCCAAAAAATAATTTTGGGCACATTGGGAACCAACTCTCCGATAAAATAAATTCGAGACCCGAGAAACAGGATCTGAAGGGTCCGGGATATTACAGCCCTCACCCCTAAAATAAATTTCATCCTCGAAATTTAGAACGTAGCACAGATACGAGGGCAAGACTCATGCAAACAAGTAAGGATACTGCTGCCGCATCTCATCCTCACGTTCCCATGACGCCTCACCACCAGAATGGCGCTGCCAAACTACCTTAACTAGAGGAATAAACTTATTCCGCAAGTGCTGCTCACGCCGATCCTCAATGCGGATAGGATACTCTAGAAGGGACAAGTCTGGGGTCACCTCAGGCCAGACGACGTCCTCCAAAATATGGGAATCATCGGGCATATACTTCCGAAACATTGACACATGAAACACATCATGCACGGCAGATAGCTCCGGAGGTAACTACAACTGATAAGCGACTTCCCCAACACGCTCGACAATGATAAAAGGATCAATATAGCGGGGACTCAGCTTCCCACGCCTGTCGAAGCGCATTACACCCTTCATGGGAGAAACTCTTAGGAAAATTCGATCTCCTACATCAAAGCTGAGAGGTCGCCTCCTCTGATCGGCATAACTCTTCTGCTGTCTCTGCGCTGCCAACATCTTCTGCCGAACGAAATGCACCACCTCAACACACTGCTGTACCAACTCCGGTCCTGTCAGGACACGCTCGCCCACCTCAAACCAATCAACTTGAGTCCAACAAGGTCGCCCGTACAACGCCTTATAGGGAGCCATACCAATGCTCAAATGATAGTTGTTGTTGTAGGCAAACTCCACTAACAGTAAATGGTGGGTCCAACTCCCCTGCCACTCCAGGCAACATGATCTCAGCATGTCCTCCAAAGTCTGGATGGTCCTCTCAGATTGACCGTCCAACTGAGGATGGTAGGCTGAGCTAAATGCTAACTCGGTGCCTAGAGCTCTCTGGAAACTCCTCCAGAATCCCAATTGGTCAGCTAACCAGTTCTAGTCTTCCGGATGCTACACGTCAACAGTTAGCCGTTGAGTTCTAGTCCCAGTCTCCAATTCCAGCTTTCGGCTATAACGCCTTCGAAGGCCAGCCACCCAGTTCCAGTTCTAGTCCCAGTCTCCAATTCTAGCTTTCGGCTACAATGCCTTCAAAGGCCAGCCACCCAGTTCTAGTCCTAGTCTCCAGTCCTAGCTTTCGGCTACAACACCTTCAAAGGCCAACCATCCAGTTCTAGTCCCAGTCTCCAATCCCAGCTTCTGGCTGCAACGCCTTCAAAGGCCAACCGCCAAGTTCCAGTTCCAGTCTCTAGTCCTGGTATCCTAGCTACAATGCCTTCAAAGGCCAACTGTGCAGTTCCAGTCCCAATCTCCAGATCCAGCTTCTGACTATAATGCCTCCAAAGGCTAGCTGCCCAGTCCCAGTTCCAGTATCAATCCCAATGCCAATTCTAGTTCCCATCTCTAGCTCTAGTTGCAATTTTGATCCCAGTACTAGTTCCAATCCCAGACCAAACTCCAACCTCCAGTCCCTGTCCTGATCCCAGTTCCTAGCCGCAATGCCTCCCATGGCCACCCAGCCAGCCTAGCTCTAGTTCCCCAGACTAACATGAATTGTATTTTTGGCTAACAACATGTCGCCAGTCGATACACTGCCACTCAGCCTATAACCAACACACTCCAGTATCACCCTAGTGGCCTTAACCGCATAGGCCATCACACCCTTATGGGTCTATTCTGGCCCTCCCCAGTAACATAGGCTCTTACTCTTCAAAGGGTTAGCCCCAGCACCCAAAACCCTGTCCCAGTACCTGGCACCCAGTTGCACCATTCTCCATACTCAGTCCCCTATTCCTGTACCTAAAATTGGGTATACCCAGTTCCCTGTCACCCATGCCAGTACACAGTAGAAGAATCAAGCACGATTAACAGTAAGTGGTTGCCAGTTCATACCCACAGCACCATTCCATAAGGAAAGGGGTGGGATAACTTAGCAAATAACAAAAGTCTGGGTGTGCCTTCATTGAGTTCAAGTCCCAAAGTGTCAACGCGTCAACGCTCTAGCAGTACAGCGTGGACGCAGCAGTTAAAGCATCAGAAGGCAACCACTGCGTCAACGCCTCTTCCCCTCTCCCCATATCATTTCACCAACCCCCTCCCCCTCCCTTCCATTCTATATAAACATGTGTGTTATATCCTTGAAAAAGTAATGAAAAAATTGAAGTTTTTGTGAGAGAAAATGTTAGAGAGTGATTCTCTGATATTCCCTTGGGCGTGATGCTCAAGATCTAGTTCCTGCAACGGGATCTAGCTGGGGTGCGACTCCCCAAACCGAGGTGCGACGTCGGGGCAACAGTTATCGTCACGTTCGTGTTTTGATTCTTTTTTGATTCTTCCAGATCTCACCTCTAGATTATGAATCACCCATAGTCATTTCCTGAGCCTATCCGGTCCTGGTAAAATTACCAGAGGTACTTCTACAAGTCAGGAAGAATCCAGTGCTAGTTTCACGTCAATCAGAGTTTGGGATCGCCGGCAACAATTTCGACGGTGAAGTCACACATTTCTATCTGAGCCTACTGTCCCTGATTCTTAGTTTCCTGAGAACAAATTTCTACGGCCCTACTCTCAAATCCTTTGGATTTGAGATTCTAAGTGGTCATAGGATTTTCTGTCCTCTTCACATTGCCGCTGAGCTCGTGTCGTTCTGAGGTCGGCGCCAACCGTGGCAGAGATTCTCATGGGACTGCGCAGACCACCCTGTGTAGATCCGACCCAGAAATAGAATTGACTTCCAGAAGCTGCCCCGCCCTCCTATTTGCAGATCTGACCAACCCCCTTTTTCAGATCCTTCCTCCAAACAACACTGATGTTCCACCATAAAGGGTGACTCATTTCGACACTGGGAACCATTTTTCCCATAATTGTTTGTTTGCTTGTGTAGTTCTATGCAAGTAGAACCAGAGGCTTAGTGCAGAAGCTGTCACGCCCAAATATGACTAGATCTGACAACGCTGTTTATCTGAGGTGTTCTTCTTCCAGTCGCTGACGTCCTCCAACAAATAACACCCTGATCAGACGATGGATCTAGGCATTCCGGCCTTCGCAAGTCTTCTGCATCGGGTAACCTACGTGGACAGAATTAGTCGGCTTCCATTCGGCTCACCCGGATCGGCCCCAAATTGCCTCCCTCGGCTCCCTCGAGTGCTGCCTGTCAACCTGAGTTCCAGCAGCCCTGAAAATCAGTGTTGTAACCTATTATCTCCCTGCGACAAGTGGGCGATGATTTGTGGATTGTAATTATTCTTTCATTATCGTGTATCAGGGTTGTCAGATCCGACCGGGGTTTCTTCCCCACGCACTAGTCGTGGAGGTACGCGCTTGGTTCCTACACCACATTACTGATTTAGTATATTTCCTATCATGCTGCATTTATGAGATTAGGGCCGATAGCTAGCTTCAAATTGCCACGATTGTGAGTTGTGAGTGCCCATTCCTCAGCTCCAGTTGAGCACCGAGCTCGGACTACACCACCCTAGGCGACAGTGGTTTCTTAACCGCTGCGATCCCACGTTTCCCTCGCAAGGGACGATCGACGGAATAGAGTGAGTTTCTATTGAGAGACATCTCCACCCAGAGAACACCATAGTGGTCAGCCGCCCGGCTTGCCTTTAGCGTGTTAGTGCTGGCTGCACTTCGAGTCAATCGTACGTCTTAGCCCAGTCATGTCACTCGTCCCGCATCTGAATCTCAGGAGAGAGGTCCTAGAAAAGATGATAGGAATGGAAATCTGGACGTTTGACCGATTAAATAATATTGTGGCCGAGGTAGAAGCCTTCCTGGCCAGACCTGCTCCTGCATCAACTACTGTCGCAGCATAAAAAGGCAAAGCAGCTGAACGGCGTCAACCGCCTAAAGAAGCCAACGCCCTTGATATCAAGGCGTTCGAGCAACAGAAAGAAAAGGCAAGAAGGCGGTTGCCCCACAGCCTGCTAAAGCTGTAGATGGCAAAGAGGGTCCCTCACTACGGGATAAAATGAAGAAGGCCTACTCCTTTACAATGGAGAAGACCAGAATTCTATTCGACTGGGTAACCCAGTATGACAAGGTCACCCTGCCTGAGCCAAAGAGGTCGGAGGACTTGAAAAGAAGTGACAGTCCAAGATTCTGCCCCTATCATCAGATGCTGGGGCATCCAATTGATGACTGCTATGTTTTCAAAGATATCATTGAAGGCATGGTGAAGAAAGATGAGATTGACTTGGGGGAGTACAAGGTCGATTCCCACGGGGGTCTGTGAGGGAGGTAGCGTAACTGCTTCTGGGGAAGGACGTCTACCTCTTGCGTCTTTTCGAGGGGAGGTTCAATTAAGGTAAAAGTCTCCCCCTTCGGCCTATAAAAGGTCTCGAAGGGTGCCTCCTCCTCTTCACGTCACTTAAGGGTTCCCTTGCAATGTCTACTTTCTCCTCCCTTTTTTACGAAGCAACTGTCCTCTTTTGGTGATCGTCTTCAGGTGAAGCCTGGACGATGACTCTAAAGATGAAGACTTTGGCGGTTGCTAGGGTGTTCATGCTACTTTAGCGTAGAAGAATGGACAGCAATGGGGTGGATGGCATACAAGAAGGGATGAAGCATGGCGACGTGCTCCCTCCTAACCTCTGGACTGTCACCACACCTAGGGGGAGGGGATGGTTGAGAGAGAAAGGCATTCAACACCATGGCCTCTCCTCTCTTTCATCCTCGCTCCCCCTCTCCCACTCCCTTTGAGGGAGTGTTCACCCCTTTCTCTCTCTTCTATTCTTATACCACCTTCTTTTTCATTATTCTGTCTCCTTTCCCACCCTTCACTCTTTGGAGGGTGCCTGTTTTCTACTTCTTCTTGCACGTGTCTTCCAAAAAGTTGGCATAGGAGGTCTTCTCTTGTTTTCTACAAAGCTGGCATCTGAGCATACCTTCCTCTTCTTTCTCTTTCCTACTGATACCATCTCTTCCGAACTTCCCGTTATCCGAGCTAGTTTCCACACTAGGTGGAGTCAGTGGCTTGGCTTGGAGCTGCTAACCTCATTTGCATCGAGTAATCAGTTCGTGTTGTATCAATTTTTCTTTTTCTTTTTACATATTGTACTGGCTATGGCCTATCCAATGTACAAAGATGTTTGATGCAATAAAAAGGAGAGCCATTATTGTAATTTGTCTCTCACATGTATGGGAAGAAGCTCAAAAATATAATTTTCACAATGTTGCCGCAATCCAAGTCCGAGGAATGGGTGTTCCTTCCATGGTATATAACCAGTACGCTCCTTTTTCGAGCGTCTCGACCACTCGGTAGGGGCCTTCCCAATTAGGGGCCAGCTTCCCCATCGCCTCCAATGTTTGAGAGGCTTCGGCCTTTCTCAGAATGAAATCTCCCGGTTGGAATTGTCTGTCTTGAACTTTGGCATTGTAGTACCGAGTCATGCGCCATTGGTATTCCGTAGCTTGGATCCTCGTGACCTCGCGTACCTCGTCTACTAGGTCCAAGTTCTCTAACAACTTTTGCTCATTCAGCTCAGGCGAGAAGTTGATAACTTAGAGGGAAGGGTTGCTGATCTTCAAGGGAATCATAGCCTCCGTGCCATACACCAGTTGGAAAGGAGTCTCACCAGTAGCAGCTCTTGGGGTTGCTTGGTATGACCATAGTATGCTTGCTAATTCCTCGAGCCAATTACCTTTGGCCTTCCCGAGCCTGGTCTTAATGCCTTTGAGGATAGTTTTGTTGGCATTTTCGACCAGTCCGTTAGCCGGTTGGTGGGCTACCGAAGTGAAGTGATTGTAGATGTGTAGGTCAGTGCACTTATTCTTAAAATAAGCAGAGTCAAATTGTCGACCATTATCGCTCACGAACACTCGAGGGATGCCAAAGCGACAAATGATCGACCTCTAAATGAAATTCTAGATGACTCCTTCGGTGATTTTGGCGGTGGCCTCAACCTCGATCCACTTGGAAAAGTAGTCAATGGTGACGATGATGAACTTCTTTTGATCCTGTGCCATGTGAAAGGGGCCCAAGATGTTGATTCCCACCCAGCGAAGGGATAAGGCTTGGTTAGGGTCCCGAGTTCCGAGGCTGACTGGTGGACTAGGTGGTCGAACCGCTGGCATTGATCGCATCTTCAAATGTAAGTCAAGCAATCGCGCTGGAGAGTGGGCCACCAGTAGCCTTATCACAGTAGGATCTTTGCAATCGACCTCCCCCCTGGTGCGCGCCATAGATGCCTTAGTGGACTTCTTTAATCACTTGGTGAGCTTTTGGAGCATCGAGGCACTTGAGGAGGGGACAGACAAAGGATCTTTGGTATAGGGTTTCGTTTAGGAGGATGAAATGCCGAGCTTGATACTTCAGTCTCCAAGCATCCGAGGGTTGGGAGGCTCTTGGGAGTCCTGGAGCTAGGATATATGTGTGGTCCGCTATTCACCAGAAGATACTTGTACAACGGCTATGAGCTCGATTTCTATTCTCGGTTGTTCTAATTCCTCAAGGAGTACCGATCGGGTGCCCTCTGGGCTGATGGAGGAGGTCAAGTGAGAAAGGGCATCCGCTCGGGAATTTTCTTCCCAAGGTGTCTAGATTACCTAAAAACTCTCGAATAGTTAGACTATTTCCTTCACCAGCTAGAGGTACTTAATCATTTACGTTTCCCAAGCTTCGTAGTCCCTGTTGTCCTAGCTGGTGACCAATCGAGAGTCGGTGTGAATTTTGACTCGTTCGGCTCCTAGGCGTCGCACCATCTAGGCTCTAGAGATGAGAGCTTCATACTCGGAGACGTTGTTGGATGCCGAGAAGCTAAATTTCAAAGTGTATTGTAGCTCTGCTCCTTCGAGGGATCTGAGGAGGATGCCGGCTACGCAGTCTACAGAGTTGGAGGACACGTTAACGAATAGGTCCCAGGTGGGGCTTGACATTGGCAGGGATGCTTCTTCAGTTGGGGCAGTGCTCCCCGCAATAAAGTCTGCGAGACAATGTCCCTTGGTGGCCGTGCGGGGGTGGTATGAGATGTTGTAGGCCCCAAGTAGTATGGCCCATTTGACGAGGCAACCTGAAGCTTTGGGATGGGCCAAAATCTTCTTCAAGGGCTCGCTAGTCAACACTAGGATGGAATGTCCTTGGAAGTTGGTCTGGAGGCGCTTTGCCGAGGTTACCAACGCTAGCACGAGTTTCTCGGTTGTGGGGTACTTTCTTTTGGCCTCGAGGAGCACCTTGCTAACGTAATATACCAGCTTCTACACAACTTCATCATCTCGGATTAAGATCGAGCTTACTGTAGAGGGAGTCGCCGAGAGGTAGAGGTATAGTGCCTCTCCGGGAATGGCTTTGATAGCACTAGAGGTGAAGCCAAGAATTCTTTTAACTCGGTGAACGCCTTCTAGCACTCACTATCCCAGGTAAAGGTGGCAGACGCCAACTTGGGCCCCCTTAGCATTTTAAAGAAGGGCAGGAATCATTCTGCCACCCAGGACAAAAAGTGATTGAGTGCTGTAATTCTTCCAGTCAGGTGTTGAACGTCTTTGACACAAGCAGGTGGTTGCATGTCTAGAATGGCTTGGACCTTGTCAGGATTGGTCACGATCCCTCGCTATGTCACCAAGAATCCCAGGAACTTCCCAGATCTAACTCCAAAGATACACTTAGCTGGGTTGAGCTTCATGTTGTACCTTTAGAGAGTGTGGAAGGTTTCAGTCTGGTCGACGAAATGGTCTTCAACCTTGGGTGTCTTGACAAGCATATCGTCAATATAGGCCTCGATGTTCCACCTGATCTGATCTTCAAAGATGTGGTTGATAAGCCTCTGATATGTAGTTCCGACATTCTTCAACCCGAAGAGCATTTGGTTATAATAGTATACGCCGAAGTCGGTGACAAAGGCGGTCTTCTTGGTGTCTTTGGGGTCCATTCGGATCTGATGGTAGCCGGAGTAAGCATCCAAAAAGCTGAGAAGTTCGTTACTCGAGGTTGAATAGACCAACTGGTCAATGCTCGGTAATGGGTAGCAGTCCTTCGGAGTGGCTTTGTTGAGGTCGATGAAGTCCATACACATTCGCCACTTGCCTAAAGCCTTTGGTAGCAGGATGACATTTGCGAGCCATGTCGGGTAAAGGACCGGATAAAATAGCTCAATTTTCTTCCCCTTGTTAATCAGCTCTTTAATGACCACCTATTTTTCTGGGGCATGCCTCCTTCTGCGCTGCTAGACGGGTTTCACCGATGGGTCGAGTTTGAGTTTGTGCATCACCACCTCTTTGGGAATGCCAGGAAGATCCTCATCAGACCATGCGAAGACTTGAATGTACTCATAAAGGAAATTCTTGTATTGCTCTTGTACATTAGGCGGTTAGTCTGCCCCAATTTTTACTTCGAGGGTCAGGTCGTCTCTGAGGAAGACTGACAGTAGTTCTCCGCCGGGCTTTCTCGCTATTAGTTTGTCCTCGACTTCCTCGCCCTCTTTTTTTTCCCTTCTGGTCTTACGGCTTCGACCGAGATTACGTAGCACCTTCTAACTATTGCCTGGTTACCTCGGACTTCCTCGATGCCATATTTAGTGGAAAACTTCATTTTGGTGATAGGTTGAGGGCACTGCCTTTATCTGACCAATAATACCTCAGTCGAAGATGACATTATAGGTCGACATCCCTTTTATCACCACGAAGTTCGCCAAAAATGTGACAATTTTAGGAGGGGTATCGAGATTAACTGGTAGCCTCAGGGCTCCCTTGGGATAAGTTACCTGGCCATTGAACCCGCAGAGGGGGGTTTGAATCAGGCATAGTCTAGATGGGTTTTTACCCATTTTCAAGAAGCATTCATACGCCAAAACATCAGGGGCGCTACCATTGTCCACTAGTATCCTATCTACGTTATAATGGTTTATAGTAGTCGAGATTACAAGGGTATCATCATGCGGGGTGGCTACTCCTTCTAGGTCTTGGTCAGAGAATACTAAGGCCTGCTGGTTGTTTGCCGGTGGAACTTTAGGGGGCTCAGAAGCCCGAGAGGCTCATTTAGCATGATGCTTCCTTCCTTGGCTATTGTCCCCTCTTGAGGTGGATCCCCCCGAAATGACGTTGATGTGGACCCCACGACTCACGGGTACGTCGGCATGCATCAGCTAACTCCTTATACGTGCATTACTGGCCTTTTGTTTGGACGACTTTATTCGAACCACTATGCATGACAAACAAATTGTATAAGCAAGCAGACACACATGACCCTAGACAAACACAGACACCCATAAGTAATACTCACATACAAACAATGCAATCCCAAGCTAGGAACTCCTAGACACTCTAACATGTACCTACTGACTTCTTAATGGGGTGGTTCAAGGGTTTAGGAGGATCACACCCAATTGCACGTTGTCCTGGGGTTGAGTACCCGGGTGGGTAGCGTGCTCTTCCAAAAGCTCATCAAAGAACTCCTCCTCGAGTTCTGGATCTGGCTCATAACTAACCGACACTAGCTCTGGTGTGGGGTCGCGGGCTGGAGTGTCTGAAATAGTCAATGTTTCACGAGTAGGACACTTCGCCACAAAGTGGCCAATCCCACCGCACCTATAGCACTGGTCACGTGGCCCTATGCTAGAAGATGCTCCACTAGTCATTGGCCCCTTTCCCTTGTCTTCTCGACGGGCCAGGGGTGGTGGTAGTTGGGGTCGGGTAGGCAATGTTGGCTGCTGAGGGCCCGGGGTGGGGAGTGGCGCCTGTTGGCGAGGGGAAGGCTCCCTTGGAGGGAAAGTGCAAGGCCTGAGGGTAGTAGGGTCCTAGCGAGGAGGTTCCGGGGGATGAGCAACTGAAAACTGACTATAAGAACTAGGCGTGGTACGAGGGTCGGATCCAGGCTGATAGGTGGTCCCCGGTCGCTGGACGAGAGCGAACTTTGACTTAAAATGCCCTAACTCGAGAGCAACCTGGTATGCAGCCTCCAGGGTGGTGACATTGCGACGAAAGAGTTCATATTGATAGTGGGGCTGCAGACCACGACGAAAGTGAGAAATAGACATCATGCTCTCTTCCGTGATGTCACATCGTAAAAAATATTCATTGAACTCGGCAAAGTACTCAGACATAGATCGATCCCCTTGGTTGAGATTTTACCACCTGTCAATGAGCCTCTGACGGTACGTGGCAAGAAGGTACTTAGTTCTAAGTCTATCCTTCATCTCATCCCAAGAATCGACTTGGGGCTCCCGACATTGATATAGCAAGCTCTCCACATTGGGCCAATAAGTTTGCGCTTGCCCTAGCAGCTTCATTTTAGCAAACTTGACTCTTCAAAGGTCCGTCATCTCGAATCACTCGAAGTACCGGTCCATGCTGGCCTCCCAATCGAGATAGACCTTCGGGTCCAAGGATCCGTCAAATGTGGGAGGGTCTGCTCGCACGGTCCTGAGGACCCTACCATCCTCTTCATCCCTTGGTTGATGAAGGCCACGACGGCATCGGCCATATCCCTCATAGGCATTATCAGACCCATAGTCCTCTAGACCATAGTCACGATGTTGTGGCTGAATGGCCCCGTGTGGGCAGGTCGAGGGGCAGGTGCGGGTCGGTCCTGGGCCATGGGAGCGGGCTAGACTTGGGCCATGGGAGCGACTTGGCTTTGGGCTATCGCGGGAGTGGGTGCGGGAGGACTCTGGGCCACTCCTGGAGGGTCTCCATGTGACATTCTATCTAACCGTCTAACTAGATCTTGGACGGACCTATCGGATGACTCCATACGTTCCTCCATGGCCCTAAGGCGACCGTCCACATTGTCGGAGAAGTTCCAAAAGGTGGCCTCGGACTGGTGCAACCTTGCCATGATGGCCATCATCATCTCGTGCAAGGAGTGGAAGTCTCCCGAGGCGGCATCCCGTGGGTTTGCCATAGACGCGGGGCGATGGTATTGGGTACCTTGCCGGGTGGGCATGCAACGACACCTAAGATAAGACACTCTAGACTTAAGACTTTCTTTTTTTTCCTTTTTTTTTGCAAAGATGACCCTAGACTCAACCGCGCTCTCTGATACCAATTTGATGTGGGACGGATGACACGACCGGGCTAAGACGTACGACAGACTTCATGTGCGGCCAGCACTAGCACGCTAAAGGCAAGCTGAGCGACTAACTACCGTGGCATTCTCCGGGTGGAGGCGTCTCTCAATAGAAACTCTAGCTAGCTCGGTGATCATCCCTTGCGAGGGAAACACGAGATTACAGCTGTTAAGGAACCACTGTCGCCTAGGGGTGCTATTTAAGCTCAGTGTGAACAGGTAAAAAATATCTCCCCTCAGAGAAGTCCTGGCAACTAACATTTCTCGTGAGATAAACCCACAGGCAACATGGAACGTTGGAATCAAATCCGAATATTAACAAAGCATTTCAAAATGATACAAACAACTCATCCCCAACCTTCCCACAAGCTACATCTATCCAAGCCCACACAATCTTTCCCCCTTCTTCACTCTCTTCTCTCGGGTGTCTGCTGCGGCCTTCTACTCCACGCAGCACCGTCTACTGCATTGCTAGAAGGTAACAGGGAACAGAAGAAGAAGGAAACTAAAAGTGTGGGTCGAGCAATAGACAGAAGCAAAGCAACACCCAAACCCTCCGCCAAGACAAACCCCCATCTCCTCACCACCACCCCTTAAGGAAATTGGAGAGGAGGTGACCCCATGATCTCAATTGAATGCGATGTCCAACGACGCCTCGCTGAGGTCGCTGCCGAACAAAGAGATGCTGTCGAGGCCGCCCTGGAACAGGTGCCCCAGCGCCATGTCCTCCCCCACGAAGTTCAGATACATCTCGTACGTCTCCTCCTCCGACGTCTCCTCTTCCATCTCGTTCGAGCTCGACGAGTCCGCGGCAGCGCCCTCGCACCCCGTCGCCTGATCCGCGTTGCCACTGCCGCCTCTGCCCGTGATGGAGGCCTTGGAGTGCTCCCCGTCCTCTTTGGGCTCCCCGTCGCCGCTGGACACGCTCGACGGCCGTCCTGCCCCTCCTGCTGCGCTTAACTTGCCTTCTGCTTCCTCTGTCTCGACCACCGGCAGCTGCGCGGAGCTGCTGCTGCACTTGGTGGAAGAAGAGGCGGGCGAGACGCCGGAAGTGGCTTCCTTGCCGCGGAAGGCCTCGCCCACTTCCGAGTTCCACATCCGTAGGAAGATGTCCGCGTCGACCTTGGCGGGGCCGCCGGAGGCGCCGGACTCGCCCGGCGAAGCTACGGCGGAGGTGGTGCCGGAGGTGGAGAAGAGCAGGGACTCCCTGGAATGGCGTGCCTCGGCCTCCAGCCTCGCGCTCTCCCACTGCGCCATGTGGCGGGTGGCGGACGAGGGCGGCGCGGCGGCGCCGGCTGCCGACGCCGCAGCACCGCCGCCGCCGCCCCCGTCAGTGGGGACGGAGGTAGGGGAGGAGGAGGGGGCGTAGGTCTCCGGGTTGATCCCCATCCGGAGGAGGCGCTTCTTGAGGTGGGTGTTCCAGTAGTTCTTGATCTCGTTGTCCGTCCTGCCCGGCATTTGCGCCGCTATGGTTGACCACCTAATCAGATACCAGTCACAACGCGGGTAGTAAAAACCTCGATCGAGAGATCACTCCAGCGCAAGCATACAGAACAGCACCACCAACATGCCCAAATCCGCCCAAAAGGCGCTAATCTCTCTTCCATGAGTTCTACTGTAGTATTAACAACTATGGAGGGGGGAGTGGGGGAGAGAGGGTAGCATGCAGGCATACATACATACATACATATACTACTACATACGTACTTGAGGCATTATATATGATGATGCAGATATGTACTACGTACTCCTACGACATACTTGTTGCCGACGATGCCGTGGAGCTGGATGATGGACTTCTGCTCGTCGGGGGTGAAGGGCCCGCGCTTGATGTCAGGGCGTAGGTAGTTGGTCCACCGGAGCCGACAGCTCTTGCCGCACCTCAGAAGACCTGGGCATTCAATGGCACCGGATCGACGATTCAGTGGCCCCATATAAAAAGCATGGCCTATTCAAATTAACAGGATGCCCACTCGCCCCCCACAAGGTGCAAAGTTCCATCTTTATTACGATCATTGTCACATGGTTATCATCCTCGTCATCGGAGTCCTCCGCCCCACCACACCCACCCCCAGGCCAGTGCTGCATAGCACGCTGCACATTATCAAATGATGTGCATGTACGCAGTGGCAGCAGCAGCACAGCGCAGCGGCGCTGGAATGCCCAGGCGACCCCCGCGACGGCCGTACGTGGAAGTTTAATGCTACTTGGCGATTCACTGTGTCAGTATTCCTTCCTTCCTTACTTCAGAAGGGTGGCGCGCCAGTCTCACTCCCCTCCCCGTCCGAACTCATGAAGAACCCCGGCCGGGGTAAACCGGATAAGACCGACGGCGGGGCAAGCGCCCAAGGCGCCCCCACACGTGCCTCCGCCTCTTTAAAAGTGAGTGAGTGCGAATACATTTGAAATTGTGGCACGGCTTTCTTAACGACATTAGTCGGTGCGCATCATGGCTGCATGGATTGTTCCGTCACCAGGTCCTCTATGGCTGTGACTTTACCAGATGAGCTGATAGCTTCAACCTCTGCTGATGTGCTGACAACCTCAAAGGATTGACAGTTATTTCTTGCTGAGCTGAGAGAATAACATCACAATTTTGTGGTATATGAAGACAACTCTGTCCTTTCGCCATCTTGAATCATTCTGCCTTCAAATAGGATGACCCGTTCTTTTACAACAACGGGTACTTCCCGATCAATTTCAGCAGATACTTCCTTTATCGGTATAAGAGGTGATGATATTTTTGCCCAGGGAGAGCTAGAGAAAAAGGATAGGGATACCCCCACTTCCTCGATATCTTCAGCTTTACTACTGCTGGCTATGTCAAATTTGGCTTGGAGAGTTATTTCTTTAGGGTAGACCTGCTCCAAGCATCTACAAGGAGGTATGGCTTCTAATTCTGAGTCTCTCGGTCGAGCTGATCCAGTATGTTCAGCTTCCGCTGGGTATTCATCAAAGGTTGCCCCCGGTGAGCTGTCTTCTATTGGGTAGAAAGTGGAGATGGTGTCCACTTCATAACGCCTAATATAATAATATTCTTTGAGGGTGAAGCCCAACCCCGGATGTTGAGAAACACCTCTTAGCTCTTTGTCCATGCTGGCAGGATACCAGAGTCTTTGGAATGCTTCCTTCTCTTTGCGAGACTGGCTGGAGGGAATATGTTGCCTCTGAAACAACTTCGCCATTCGGCTTGTTGTGAACGTCAACCCTTGAATGGGGACTGACGAGTTCTCTATATCTTTAGGGAGATGACAGTTGGTGTCCTCCTGCGTAGGGTGCTCTTCATCTGTATAGAACAAGCTGCCGGGCCTTCAGACTGTGCCACCTCCCTTGCTTTGAAAGGCTCAACAGTGACAGTGTCAAGGTTGAATATTGGCCTGGTAAGACCCTCTAGGATTTCAATGAGGCCATGGTGCCGACCGACCTCAGTTTCATTAGCTTCGGGATAGGTGGCGGGAGGCATTGCTCTGCTCACGTCTCCTGTGCTTGCAATATACAAGACTGTCTTGGGGTTGACATATCCCGGTGGCAGCGGTGGAAACCAATCATCGTCGGAGGTGCTTTTTGAGGCCTTGGCAGGGGTCTTGGCTTTGGAGGTCTTCTGTGATGACTCCGCATACAAGGAAGAGTCAAGTAAATGACACTCGAACACTTCGAATGGGTGGAGGTCAGCAAATATCCTCTCCTCCTTCCCCTCTTGGTTGTATTTGATGCATTGATGTAGCAGGGAAGGTACCAACATATTTTCATGTAGCCAGGGCGGCCGAGCAGTGCCTTGTACGAGGTACTGGGGTTGATGACATGAAACTGCACCCTAGTAGTGAAATCTGCCATGGTGAGTGTGAATTCTGCCACTCCCAGCGGCACTTCAAACTTATGATTGAAGCCGGTGATGCGCATATCTCTGACTTTTTCGAGGCACACATTGAAGTAGTAACTTTGATATATTCTCTATGGCAAAATGTTGACGGCTGCTCCTGGATCCACCAGTATTCTATTCAGCTCCTGACCATTCAGCTGCCCCTCATGTATAGCAGTCTATTGTGGCTGACCATTGGGAGTAACATATCCTCCTGAGTGCAGGTCACATTGGCCTCCGGCAGTGCTTCAGCCAAACATGTCTCATATTGAGCAGGCATCTGCAAAGCAGGGAGGATCGCCTGTCGGGTCTGTTCACTCAAGGAGAGGATCTCCCAGATAGTGAACCTTGCCAGAAGCTTCTTAAGTAGCTTCATTATTCTACTTCTAGCTCGGACATTAGACAACTTCATCTCTTCTGCCCATCTGGGCTTGGAAGAGCCTTAAATAGTGACCCCTGACGGACCTGCTTCATCGGACTCCAAGTCTGCACCTTTCTGCTTGGTGTCATCACCTTGCTGTCCCTCACCGCCTGTCGTCAGGTGGGTCTCATCTTCATCTAGAGCACTAGAAGGCTGTGGGTTAGTACCCCTGGCTGTAGGGCTGGCATCTTGACATGGTTGCTTGCCCTTTGACATCTTCAGAAATTCAAGGAAGGAAGGGGTTGCAGTGCTACATATAGTAGGCGACGTGTTCCTTCGGGGATCCCTGCCCGTTGAACTTGTCAAATTTTGGTGGCTTGTTGATCACAGGGGGAAGTCGCTTGGCAGCATGATGTGGCGGGTATGACACCCGGTATGCATCAAATGCTACGTAGCCACCTTCGCTTCTTTCCGCGAGCTTCATCTCGATCATTCTTTCCACCATCATCTTGTTCATGACTGTGGGATCAACTGGCTTTGGGTAGAAGTGTACCGACTGGAGGTAGGGGGTGACCAGGGTGGTCGCCTGCGGAGGACGCAATAGTGGAGGCATCTGGTGCACCTGGGGGAGTGCTAGCGACATCAGCGACTGTGGTGGCCGTTGCTGAGTTGTCGCCAAGCTTGGCTCTATTGGCTGAGGCAGAGTATAGAGTGGTGGAGGGTCAGCTTGATGGACAGCTCCCTGAGGTGATTCACCCTGGACTTCAGGCGGCTTGGAAGCTGATGATTGTTCAGTTTTCTCCATTAGCTACTTCTTCAGTTGGTCTATCTTCTGTCGGTACTTCTGAAGCAACATTAGGACCGCTGGGTCCATGGCTGCAGTGCTGGGGATGGCTTCTGGTGCGTCCCCGAGTGCATTCTTGGCAGAATATCAAACAAAGCTTCATCTTCTTCTTCCTCCGTTACCACATTAGCGGTCATAATAGTGGCTTCATCATCCTGCCGGCGATAGACCAAAGGTCGCTTTCCCTTAGCTGCCGCCAACAGCACTTTCGCGGCCTCATTTCTTAGAGTATTTGGCCCTGGCCTCGCGGCCAATTGAGCCAACTCATGAGGGTCTTCAGGAAGCCCTCCATATCGGCCGAATACGCTGGCCATATTGCAGGGGAAGGCCTACATTCTTTTCTTCTATCGGTGGACCCTCCTTCTAGCTTGTTCCAAAAAGGTCACCCTTTTAAAGACAGAAATTCTTCTCTTTTCTTCCCACCGAGGGCCAGTGTCATCGGCTCTGACTTCAAAGCCGTCTCCAGAACCATTGTCGTTGAATGATGACACCATCTTTCTTTCCTCTTCAACCTCTTCAACTGCCATTGGTGGGCAGTAGTCTTCTTCACCTGCGGCTACTTGCATCAGTCGTTGTTGCCCAAGCGAGGGGTTGCCCAGACCCCGGAAGTAGTTCCTGACCATATTGGTAATTTCTTCTTGCCCCTGCTCCTGATGTAGGACCGGGGGTAGTTGTCGCCCTCCCACGGGAGGAACGTAAGCAAGCCGGGCTTGACCAGTGAGTTGTTGAAATCTGCGTCCCACAACGGGGACATTGGCTTGTCGGTCACAGGCCTTGAAGCTACCACAGCGTGGAGGGTCCACGACCATCTCTTCTTTCTTCGGGGCCAGGCCCCATTCCTTCCTCACTTCGACTCTGTCACGTGCAGGATGGCAGTGGACTGGTACATCTTGGGGAGCAGGTTGGATCTTCTTAGGGATCTACATCTGCTTAAACTTCTTTGGCCTGGGGGCCAGCTTCTCTTGGCCATGGCAGCCAGCTTCTTCTCTTTCGGCTCTCCTTCCAATGAGGGCTTGGTAGGAGTTGTGGACGGGAACGGCGGGGACCACCCAGTCAGGGACCACTCGGGTGTCACGTTCGTTAAGGAAGACGTGGACTCCGCCAACTAGCCTTGATTTACCGGACTGGGAGAGCGATCCGATGACAAAAGCAGTGCTTCTTCAGAAGCCCTTGCATTGGCTTCCTCTGGAGTTCTTGTTAAAAGGAGCGGGGCAAGCCCCGAGAACAGGATGGTGCACCAGGCAGCTGACGACCAGGGTTGGACTCTTGGGCGAGTCCGGGCAGCACCAGGCCTTCAGGGCCTCGACCTTCTTCGCGGCCTCCTTGGTAGGTTTCGAGGACTCCACCTCCAGGATGTCAACGAAGGCCAACCCCAAGAAGTTGGGGAAGCCAATGGCAATAGGGAATGTCCCAAAGACAGTGGGCACTGCCAGGTACCCATGCTCAGCGTGGCCGGTAACGATCGCGGGGCCAAAGTTGACACCAGTCAGTCCAGTTGTTGTCATCTTTGCCTGCAAAGACAAACAAGCCATGATCAGCAGCCTTTGGGAGGGCCTCGAGGCCTGCATATCTCGGCAAAGAGATGAAAGGTGACACTAGTCCCACCGGGCGTGCCAGACTGTTTGACCGATTTCCCATTGGTGCCCAACTTCCATCCAAACATTCCTCCGAAGTAGGCTGTGGCGTCCCCGGAGGTGGAGAAAAAGGTTGTCCTTCTTCAGAAGAATCGTCGATCCACTGTCGAGTTGATGACCGAGGTGAAAATTGAGGAGTATCCTTCACGGATGGTGGTGCCTCCGGGTAAGGGCTTCAGGGTCTTGTATTGATGCTGGGTCGGATTAGTAGACTTCCTTCTGATGATCTGCTTTTCTCTGTTTAGATTCCAGGCAGACAACAGATAAGGGGGCGTCGCCGGGTGAGGTGGAGATCATCGACTTGTAGGGGACATCTGCACCCGGTGGACCTCAGACGTCCGGGAGCTCCTCCCGCGTCCAAGACAAGGGGAAGCAAGTCGCCTGGGATGGCACTTTCGAGTGCCGCGGGGCTAAGCGTAAGGACCCCATGGAAAAGCTACTGCGGTCCTCGATGAAGGCCATGGCGGCTGAGAGGAAACGGGTGAGAAGGGTGGAGGCTGCCCATTTGGTCGAGGAGGGTGCACAGTTGGCCCACCTGACCATCAAGTCTGAGGGTGTCGTTGCCATCGGAGAAGTCACAACCGAGGCAGATGGGTCCCAAGTAGAGGCGGCTGGTGCTAGGGCGACTACCGAGGCTGAGGGGGCGTAGGGTGGCAGAACCTAGTCTTAGCCGGTCAAGGCCGAGGGGTCGCGAGCTAAGGTGACCCCATCCCAGCCGATCGAGGCTGCGGAGGTGCGGGGTGAGGCGACCCTATCCGAGCCAGGCAGTGGGCCCCCAGAAGTAGGAGTATTCGGGGGGGATTCCCAGATCCCGACTGTCCCAGAGAGGACCTTCCCTCCTATGGCGGGTGCCTTCGCCGTCTGAGCCTCCCTGTACTGCAAGTGCCATTTTGCGACGTCGAAGGTGATTTGAGGAGGTCTTGGGTGCGGCCCCCCTTCCGTGCTTCTGGAGCGAGTCATGGAAGGCAGCTTGATTCTGGCCCAACTAGGGGCCGAGATGACCGATTACTTTGCTCGGGTGGACTTAGAGAGGGAGTCTCTGTCCTTGGACCACGATGTGTCTGACCGAAAGATCGAATGCTTGACTCTTGACCTTGAGGACCTTCAGCGGGAGGTGGCCTCGCTTAAGGTGCAAGCATAGTCGAGCCAGAAGGAGGCTCGGGTGTCGACCGAGTAGCTGGCTCAAGCTCGTTATATTGTCGAGCTGAAGGATAGGCTCTTGGACGTAGAGCGCAATGTTTAGGCCGAGCGCGATGAGCAGTGGAAGGCCGAGCATGAGGAGCTCGAGGGCCGAGTCTGGGAGGTCGAGGGTACTCGAGCCGAAGCTAAGAAGAGGTAGTCGGAGGCAGAGCGGAGGGCAGTCGAGCTTGACAAGAAGGCAGAACTGGCTGGAGTGGAAGTGCTCGAGCAATACACACGCTCAGAGAGTTATCTGGCGGCGCTCCAGAAGGCTGCCTTTTCCTACTATGAACCAGGCTACCGTCGGGGTCTGCGAAAGGGGTTCTCTCAAGGCTTCCACCGAGCAACTTCTCTGGCCCAAGAGCAAGTGATGGAATAGCTCGAGTTTCCTTCCAGGCAACATTATGTGATGTGGCACAGCCCAAGGGTGATAAAGGATCACGTATTGAACCTAGGACCTAGACCTGTAAGCCTACAAGGAATAACACAGACTCACGCTAGCGGCTCACTCGCACGGCGCACACGATCTCCCGATGGTGATCGGGGGATGATGGCGAGGGTTCAAGGTGGGACCCAGTCATTTCTAAAGACCTAGTGGGCTTAGGCTGACCCCTAAGGGCCTGAGATTCTCAACTTGTGGGTGGCCGGCACGCCGAGGCGTGGGTTCAGGTGGCACTCGCTCACGGTCTGCGGTGGGCACACTTAAGGTGGTGTGCGAGTTGGGCTCTCGTCTCATCGTCCGATGGGTGTTCAAGACAATACTAAACAAGCAAAGAATGAAACCAGCCAAGGGGGTACAAGACACTCACCTGACCGGTGTGAAAACACCGATCCCGATCGGAGACGGGGGTGAGCCGGGAAGCATGGGCACACGCTTGCACGCTGCATCGATGATGCTTGACTTGAAATCAAACGGTTACAGCACTACACCTCGCATGGGAGGGGGGTTCTCGGGGTGGGGGTTAAGAGGTTTACAACCACAAAGCTGTAAAGAAGAGGAAGCAGGAGTAGGGAACAAACTGAGAGCTAGGGGAGCTAGCAGGAAAAGGGAAGAAGTCGTGCCAGACGAGCATGGCTGATGAACTAGCTTTGGCCTCAGAAACTACTCCAAGCAGACACTATAGCAAACAAAGACAGAAGGGTGAACTCTAAACTAGGAAAAGTCAGAAGCTTACCGAACTGTCGACACGACACTAGGCTCCAAACAAAGACCTGCAAGAACAAATGATAAAGCCTAGGGAAAATCTAGATAGACGCTAGACAACAGGCAACACGACTAGAATGTCATGCACACAGCCCCATACACGATTGGAATGTCGTGTAGGCGACGGACACTGACCTCAAGTATAGCCACGAGAGGGCTAACTCGGAAAGGTCACAACACACAGAAAAACATGCAGAGAGCTACGAATGGTCATGTGCCACGTGACTAGAGTGTCCCACACTAGAAGAACAGCTAGCTGCATCCACTGACGTCTTATGCTGTGCCGACAAGCATCTCGTCTGCTATGCCCACAGTCAGGTAGAGACCAAGACACTATCAGAACCAGAACAGTAACCAAGTCGCGAGTGACTAGATAGGGGAACACCCGTCGACGTCAGTCCAAAGCCCCTTACCACGTGTGCACACACTGGCTTTTGCCTAAGCCAGGCCTCTAGCTATCTTTCTCCCCCCGTAGGACGCAATGGTAATCGCGGGAGCTGACGAAAACTAGCTTAAAAATCGTGAACCGGGAGTGCCCCATTGTAAAAGCCGCCATGTCGAAGCGTGCCAAAAGGCTACGACTAGTGAAGGCTCACAAGACATGGACTCCAAAATGCAAGTGCCGAAGTACATATAGGTGAGAGTGCCCTATAACACGTACTTCGAAGCACCAAAGATAGCACAGGAGACTGCCAACAGACTCAGGATAAGGTAACTAGACCTACAACTACAATGATCCCTGAGTCCTACGACTCTGAGTTAGGATTCTAGCACATAGCGAAACAAGCCACCAATTGGTCTAATCCTAAGCCAAGGAAAATGACGTGCCGGGAAAATGGCACATGGAGACCTGAGGGGACACCGAGAACCCTCAGCACACCTAGACACATAAGTCGAGGTAAAATAGCACCCCGAGGCATCCAGAAACACGGTCTCGAATTGTACAAAGTCGTCGAGACACAACAAGGCTACCTATCAACTGCTGGGTGACCCCGAGTTGACTGGAACCCGATAATGACGACACATAAAGATACACACACTGCATGCACAAACAAAAACTGGAGTGGTAGATGACAACAACGCTCTGGGCAAAGCGAACCATCACTCAACCGCTAGGCGAGCCCGGCAGTCAAGGCACAGTCGCTACGCAACTAGAGAAAAGGACACTAGCAGTTCTAGATTGAGTCGTTAGGGCACTATCATAGTCAAGAAAAAGACCACACCCAGTCACCTAAACCGACCGATCCAGACAACCACTAACAGACAGACACCACCCTAGGACACGACCGAGGACTAACTAACACACAGAACAAACGCAAAGCGGGACAACGGCCATCATGGCCAACAACAGGACTATAACACACCAGCATAGGGGCGTTACCTGCTATAACAGACCACAGAAGGGGTGTTATGGCAGAAAAACACAAAACATAATACAGATAATATAACGCACCAAGACAGGGGCGCTATATCAGCATAACACACCAGGACGGGTGCGTTATGGCCAACGGACCAAAACTCAAACCAAGCAGAATATAACGGACCACCATAGGCGCGTTATATAAGCTTAAGGCACTAGGATAGGCGCGTTAAAGCCAATAGACCCAAAACACTAACATGGATAAGAATCATATAACGGACCAAGCTGAGTCCGTCATATCCACATGACGCACAGGCTGAGGCGTGTTATATCAATCGCCATACCCCGGTAAAACGTCATTCAACGTACCATAACGGATCTGCGTCGGGGCGTTATCTGATCATAGGTGTCTGTTATGCCTAACCGACTGACACGATCTTTGAGGAAGCACGGTCTTCGAGGGTTTGACATAGCAGCAGGCCTCGAAAATAACCAGAATATAACAGGCCTAGCCAGGGGCGTTATACTCAAATAACGAACCAGGCTGAGTTCGTTATGCTCCATGACCTCGAAAGAATTTAATTGCTTGATGTTATATCTTTGTGGCTTCAATGTACTACACGACAATCCTTTTTCCCTTCAGAGCTTTACAGCTCTTGGGAGGCTTCACTGGTTCCAAGCGGTATCGGGTCTGCTCGGTAGTCCTATCGGGTATATCTAGTATCCTGGATCCGGGTCGTCACAAGGAGTGTGCAATGGTATGTGCATACCAGTGACTTCGATCCTGGGGCCGAGAATTTACTGACGGCGGTGGCTTTGAGGAGTGCATGTCTGGTCTTTAATGCCTTTGGCTTGTGGAGGCATCATTTCCAGGGTCTCACTCGGATGCTGGAGTCCAGCCAGGCTCTTCAGGTGGGGCTCGAGGAGCGCCTAAAGGGGTCTGAGGCGGCCTACATCAAGCTCCACAGGCAGTCGGTCCAACAAGGACTAGCCCTCGCTAGGATGGAACGTGATCGGGACTCCTTCCGGGAGTGAGCTGACGCAGTCAAGGAGCGAGTGGCCAAGTTGGGGGCGGAGGTTCAAGCCATGGAGACCCATGCTCGGGAGGCTGAGGTAGAGCTCGCCGCGCTACGCTCCTCCATGTCGACTGCGGATGTGGAAGTAGTGGAGCACTTCTGCTCCTCTTTGGCCTAACGAGATGAGTTGACGGAAGTGGCCTTGGAGTTCTACGGGCCGCCTCGCGACCGTGGCTTCTGGGAGGGCTGGAGTGCCACTATGAACGCCACAGCGGTGAGCTTTGGCCGTGTGGCCCCACCTCTTCTTCCTCCCTTGACCCCTTATGGCCTGGAGGCTGACGATGGTAAGGGGGAGCCTGACGTCGACGATGCGGGCACCGAGGGGTCAGCGCAGGAGCCGAGCACGGACAAGCGAGCACCCGCGGATGTCTTGGCACTGGGAAGCCAAGTGGTGAACTTGGACGAGGACTCGCCCCCTGCTGGAGTCATTGATGCACGTGAGCCCGATGAGACTGGGGCACGTAACGATGTACCCAAGGTGAATCCTTAGAAGGGTGGCCCTACTTGCTTATTTTTGTATTTCCTTCTGCTTCTGCCTAGGTGGCAGTCTCCTTTTTGTAACCTCTTTATTTCAGAATAGAAAATTTTCCTTTATTTCACAAATCTTGAAATTTTTTTTGAGTACTCTCCCCCCTTTTTGAATGGTTGTGAGATCCTCTGGGGATATGAAATGACGCTTAGGAGGGGACTCTGAAAGGGTGCGACTTTCGAGAATCCACTGCTTCAGTTTCTGAGAATTTGCTTGAGGTAGTAGGAGTCCTCATACTTCTGGGGATATTGCTTCTCCTATAAATAGTGGCCTTCGAGACGGCTCCATAGTCATCTTCGAGTTGGTGAGCTTTGAGGGGGGAACCTTCCTCCGGCATGTCTTCAGGGGAGTCTGGTACTTCGTCAGATAACGAATCTCTGCAGGCTCACCGCCAGCCTTTGATTCTCTGAAGGGAGCCTCCACCTGCTCCTTGGCGGCCGTGGCCAAAATCGGGGGTGAATGGCCCGGTCTCTGAAGATTACCGAAACAGGTACTTGGATGGCTGGCATGAGGCCTTGGAGAAGTCAACCGCTTATACGCCGGTCGGGGAGTCCTGCTCCTTGAGCCGGACAGGTTTCGTCCTTAAGGGGATGGAAAATGATTTTGTACTCGCCTCCTAATTGCCTCTTGATATTGTTCCTCCGCCATCTTCTTGTTGCATAGTAGTGATTACTTTTCTTTACTTGCAGGTGTGTGATGAGGTACTTCCCAAAGCTGAGGGATGTGCTCTTCTGCCTTAAGAGGGTGGTGGATGGGGTAACAGACCTCGTCTTCCAATTTACAGACATGGCCAGCACACTGGGTCGGCTTCCGTAATGGGTGGGCCTTGTTGCTCCACTGTCTGCCATCGGCTAGGGGTGGATCGACCAGTTCACATTTCTGGCGCAGGCCTCTTGTCACCGGTGTCTCTAGTTGGTCCACTACCTCGGATCAAAAGGGATGTAAGGTGTGGAGTTCGTTCCTCTTCTTCGGCATAGATGACTTTCTCTGTTGGTCCCCTTCCTCAGAACAAGCGGACTAAGGGAAGGTCGTCTGTTACCGCCACGCGAAGCTGTGGGCGAGATCATGTTTCCACTCCCTTATTTTCTTGCGAGTCTTTAAGATGGCTTTACGAGAGCCATTCTGACACTTTTAGACCGCCACAACCGTTGGTCATTTTGCGCTCTTCAAGGATGGGTTGGTGTGATGGACCAGCATAGGACCGTCACATGGCTGTAACGCGCCTGGCTTGGTGCATTACGTTCTGGGTGTGACGGACCAGCATAGGACCGTCACATGGCTGTAACATGCCTGGCTTGGTGCGTTACGTGCTGGTGGTTTCTGAGGACTGTGGCTGTCAGTCCTGCGAAGACCATGTCTGCCTCGAAGATCGGGTCAGTCAGTTAGCCCTGACGGACCTCCCCTTGTGCGTCACATTGTGTAACGCCCTTAGCCTGGTGCGTTACATGGTTCGTGTTAGTGGTTTTGGGTTTATTGGCCTTGGCGCACCTGCCCTGGTACGTTAGGCTGGTGTAACGCACCTATATAGGTCAGTTACATTCCCTTTCATCCGAGTTGTGGTCTGGTTGCCCTGATGCCCCACCCTTAGTGCGTCAGAGCCAGTAATACGCCTATCGTGGTGCGTTACAGTCCTGTTGTGGCCGTGATGGCCGTTGTTCTGTTTCGTGTCTGTTCGTGAGTCGGTCTGTCTTAGGTTTGTGCTCTAGGGTGGTGTCTGTGTGTCGGTGGTTTCTAGATCGGTCAGTTCAGGTGACTGGGATGTGGTCTTTTCCTTGATTGCGATAGTTCCCTAATGACTTGATCTAGAACTACCAGTGTCTTTGTCTCTAGTCTTGCGGCGGCTTTCCTTGACTGTCGAGTTCACCAAGCGGTTGAGTGATAGTTCGCTCTGCCTAGAGGGTAGTCGTTGCCCACCGCTCTGATTTCTACTTGTCTTGGCTTAATCTCGTGGTTTGCTCGTGACCCGTGGGTGTCTGTTGACATCCTATGAGGGTAGTGACCATGATGGGATAGCCAGGAGTGCTGGCACATGTAGTGCGTGTGTCTGTGGGTGTCTGTGTGTATGTGTCGTGTCAGGTTCCAGTCAACCCGGTGAGACCGGGGGTTGACATGTGACCTTGTGTGTGTCTCGGTGGCTTTGTATAATTTAAGACCGTGTTTTTAGATGCCTCGTGGTATCATTCTACCTCGATTTGCGTATCCAAATGTGTTGAGGGTTCTCGGTGTCCCCTCAGGTCTCCGCGTGTCGTTTTCTTTGCCAGTGCCATTTTCTCTGGCTTAGGTTTAGACCGATTGGCAGCTTGTTCCGCTATTACTGATGTTCTTGCTTCTGAGTCGTGAGACTCAAGGATCATTACGTGAGTAGGTCTAGTTGCCTTGTCCTGAGTTGTCGGCAGTGGTTGTGTTGCCATTGGTGCTTCGAAGTACGTGCGATAGTGCTCTCTTTCCTGTCTGTACTTCGGCACTCGTGTTTTGAGTCTCTATGTCTTGTGAGCCTCCACTAGTCGTAGTCTTACGGCACGGTTCGGCATGACGGCTATTGTAGTGGGGCACTTTCTCGATTTACGGTTCTTAAGCTAGTTTCGTGGGCCCCCGGTCCAACCGTAGCGTCCTTCAGAGGGGGATACTAGCTAGAGGCCTGACTTAGGCAGTGGGCCAGTGTGTGCACACGTGGTTAGGGGCTTTGGACTCACATCGATAGGCGTGACATTGACTAGTCACTCACGTTATGGTACTGTTCTGGTTCTAGCAGTGTCTTGGTCTCGGCCTAGTCCTTGCGGTAGGTTACGTCGACAAGACGCTAGTAGGCACAGCATAAGATGTCAGTGGACGCAACTGGCCATTCTTCTGGTGGTGAGGCACTCCAGTCACGTGGCACGTGGCTCTTCGCAGTTCTCTTTGCGCTTCTTGTGCATCGTGACCTCCCAAGTTAGCCCTCTCGTGGCTGCACCCGAGGTCAGTGTCCTGTCGTATGCATGACGTTCTGATCATGTGTGGGACAGTGTGCACGATGTTCTAGTTGTGTCATCTGGGTCTGAGTCTGTCTAGGTTTTCCTAGGTTTTCTTGTTGTTCTTAGAGGTCTTTGCTTTAGGCATGGCATCTTGTCGATGGATCGGCAACTCCTAACTTCGTCAGATTAGAGTCTGCCCTTCTGTCATTGCTTGGAGTAGTTTGGGAGCCGAGGTTAGATCGACAGTCGCGCTTGTTTGGTGCGGCTCTTTTCTTTTCCTTTTTAGCTTCCCCAGCTCTTAGCTTGTTCCCCACTCCTACACCCCTTTCCTTTACAGCTTTGTGCCTCGCTGGGAGCTCTGTTGGCGCAAGTCAATGAAGAAGATAAAGAGAAGCCGCTCTACTACCTCAGTCGAAAATTGATCAGCACCGAGTACCGTTACTACCCCATGGAGAAAGTATGCTTGGCATTGGTCTTTGTCATCAAGAAATTGTGGCATTACCTCCTATCCCATCGGGTTGAGCTTATACCTAAGCACGACCCCCTGAAGATTCTTTTCAGGCAACCCATTCTCTTGGGATGATTGGGGAAATGGGCACTCCTGCTCATGGAGTACGACATCACTTATGTCCCTAGAAAAGCAATTAAGGGGTAGGGCATGGCTGAATTCTTGGCAGCCCATCCAGTACCAGAAGATTCTCCCTTCAACGCGGAGTTCCCAAACGAAGAGTCTCTTACTCTTCAACAGCAACAATTGGCTAAGCAGAGTAGAGATGTCTTGCATTACTGGCAACAAGACGCCCTCACAGCCAACCTACCTTGCTGGGAGCTGTACTTCGATGGCGCTTCTCGAGGTACTACCCGGAGCAACCTCAGCTCAGGCATTACGACAGGTGCCAAAATTATCTTCCTGACTCTTCAGGGCGGAGTTTTATACAACTCATGCGCCCTCATGAAGGCCCTGACCAATAATGAAGCCGAATATGAAGTCCTGATCATCGGACTCTAGATGGCTCTCAACATGGGCGTCTAATGCCTCAAAGCCGATGGAGATTCTCAACTGATAGTCCGACAGGTCCTTGGCATCTATGACGTGCAGAAATTAGAGCTGGTCCCATACCACGCCGCCGTCACCCGGCTAACCCAGAAGTTCTATTTCTTTGAAATAGACCGCGTTCCCAGAAGCGGCAACGCCCAGGCTGACGCCCTGGCAAAACTGGCTGCTGCCATCAAGCTACCGCCTGAGGGCGAAGTTGACATCACAGTCAAACACAGAAGACTAATGCCTAACTCACTCGAAAGCAATTCCGGCCTCACAGTTTACGAGGTCCAAGACTTTGACTAGGACACTCCTCCAGAAGAAGAAGATTGGCGTGAACCTGTCATCAAATTCAAGAGGGGATTACTCCCCCCTGACCGAGCTCAGAGGGTCCGACTACTCCGCCAGGCAACATCATATGAGTTGATTGGCGACTCCCTGTACCGACTCGTCCACGAGAAGGACAAGTCCATCCTCTTGAGATAGTCGAGGCTAGAGCTATTATGTGTGAAGTTCATTCTGGACTGTACGGCGCACATCAAGTCGGAGATAGAATGAAGCACAACATCAAGCTGAAAGGCTTCTATTGGCCTACCATGTACGCAGACTATGTCCAGTATGCTCGTACATGCTATCAATGCCAAGCCTTTGGCCCAGTACCTAGGAGGCCTCCTAACCTACTGCGTCCCATGGCCCCTACCTGGCCATTCGCTGAGTGGGGTATGGACATCACGGGGCCTTTCCCGCCATCTTCCAAAGGCCACAAGTACATTCTGGTCGCCACTCTCATTGGGCAGAGGCCCTTCCTCTGCGGGAAGTTACCGGTGAGGTGGTTACCAGGTTCGTCTGACACAACATCATCTACCAATTTGGCACTCCCAGTCGCATAGTCTCTGGCAACGGGACGCCATTCAAGAACAAGGCCATTTACCAATTGGCAGTCAAGTTCCATATCGACTGGAGGACTTCTTCGATCTACAACCCACAAGCCAACGGTTTGGCCGAGGCCTTCAACAAGACTCTCTGCAAGCTTTTGGCTAAAATTGTTAACCACCAGAAATGTGACTGGGATGAAAAGGTCTCCGAGGCGTTATGGGCCTACGGGACGGTCTACAAAACCCCCACGGGATGTTCGCCATTCTCCCTCGTCTACGGAGCAGAAGTTGTCATCCCTATCGAAATCCAGTTAGCATCCTACCGCATAGCGGTGCAAACTGACTTGGCCGGCCCTGAGGAAAATGAATACCAGAGAAAGCTAGAAGAGCTTGCTGATCTGGAAGGCAAACGGCTCGAAGCCTACAAACACCTGCAGATGTACCAGGGCCGCATGGCGCGAGCCTATGACAAGCTCGTCAAGCAACGAGCCTTCAAGTAAGGTGACCTCGTCATGATCAAGGAAAGAGAAGTCCCCACCCGCACGGTGCGCTCCGGCCCCGCCTTGAGCGCGAGCGCGGTCATCGTCTCTGCTCTATTATTTCGTTGCTGATTTAAATATCGGAGGGTTGTCCCCTAGGGTAACACCCGGGACTCCTTCTGACGCCCCTTCGATTTCCTGGTGATTTGTAGGCTTCCACGGGCGTGAGACGACTTTCCCTACAAATAAATAGAGAAGGTGATACGTGACCTAGGAACCATTTTTCTGCCTCTACACTTCTTGGCGCCGTCTGTGGGAACCTCGAGCAAAAGACTATGGCGCCCCGTGGAAGTCTCCGCAACACTAGCAACCGGGGGCGTAGGTCCCACCAGGGACCCAACTCCCGGCGGGAGTTGCAAGAAGCTTCTTCCGCCCACTCCCGACAGGAGGTCACCCCAGGTGACCTTGATGAACTGCGTCAGCAGATCTGGGCCCTGGCAGAGCTCTGCCAGGAGCTCCGGGACCAACGGGCCACCCCCCAGCGCGTCGTGTCTGAACAACGCGAGGATGAGAGACGCCAAGCCGGGGTGAACCCCAGTTCAGTACGAGAGGTGTCCCGCGCCTCGGCAACTAGGACCCGGCGATCCCATAGCGTGCCCGCGCCATGGGTACGCAGCCCACTCCACTCCAATCTGGAGATGGACCATCGACTCCAGCGTTTGGAAGAAATAGAGGACAAGGTTCGGTATTTGGACGACGTCCTCTTGGCCGTCAAAAATCACGGCCTAATTTACGACGATCTGTATTTTCATGCTCCCTTCTCTAGGGAGATAATGGAGATCCCCATCCCGTAGAAGCTTCAACTTTCGTCGTTTACCTCCTACAACGGCACCACCGATCTGGTCGATATGCACAACTTCGAGTCCCACTTGGTGTTCCATCGGGCCTCAGACACTGTGAAGTGCCTTGTATTCGTTACGACCCTCCGGGAGAACGCCCGGGCTTAGTTCGAGTCCCTGTCGACCGGGACCATTACCTCCTTACAGCAGCTCAAGAAGCTGTTCAAGGAGAACTTCGTTGGCTGCCGAAAGGTGGCCAAGTCTGCGGTGACCCTGCTCGCGCTCAAGTAGGGTAATGAGGAGACGCTGTAGGATTTCGTCTCTCGCTTCCGCTCGGAGGCCCTATGGATCCCACACCTCGACATCGACATCGCTATCACGATGGTCACCCAAGGGACGCAGAACCACATTCTTCAACCTGCCCTCGGGGTTGAGGCCCCAACGACTCTCCCCGATCTCCTGGCCCTAGCACAGAAAAATGCACGCTGCGAGGAGAACACGGTGGCCCTGGGCCGCGCGGCCGAAGCCGATCGGTCCGACCGTAAGAGATCTACCGACCCCCTATGAGAGGGTCAAAATAAGCAGGAGCGGCGCGGCGGAGACCGCTGCGACTGTCCCGAGAAGGAGAGGGGAAGCTATCGCCACTACACGCCCCTCACGGCGCCACCGAACCAGATACTAATGGAGATCCGCGAGGAGCCATTCCTCAAGTGGCCTCCTCGGATGAAGTTCGATCCGAACACGAGGAGCAAGAAGAAGTACTACCTCTACCATCGCGACCATGGCCACGGCACGGCCGACTGCATCAACCTAAGGGATGCCATCGAGGACCTCGTCCGGAGGGGACTCCTCGACAAGTTCCTCGCCAAGGCGGCAGAAGACACCCCCGTCAATCGACAACCAACCCATCGAGAAAGAGATCATGATGATCTCCGGAGGACCGGCCGCCAGGGGAGATAGCGCAAGCAGGAGGCGACTGTAACGACCCAGAGCCCATGGCACCGATAACTCGGTACAAGTACCGAATTACCGCTACCATGAACTGAGGACACCACCCAGGAGGCTGATGAGGCCCCCGAAGGGTTAGTGGGGTTTGTTGAGAGATTGCATTAGAAATTGGAATTCGCAGTGCGCATTGTTAATTTTTGGCAACGATTAATTAA
Organism: Amorphophallus titanum; assembly: GCA_024336825.1. NCBI lineage: Eukaryota > Viridiplantae > Streptophyta > Magnoliopsida > Alismatales > Araceae > Amorphophallus > Amorphophallus titanum. The sequence continues at coordinate 4,377,317 of JANBPO010001371.1, read as the reverse complement.
AATTAAGATGGAAGTAATTTAAAATATCAGAGTGGTATAGATATAAACTAGTCCAGATTTACAACATCCATAATGGTACAAGTCCCACAGAAAAGAAGAAAAGACAATAACAACTACACGAGGCATACCCCGGCAAAACTACAAAAGAAAGACCGATGGACAGCTGGCACTCTAAGGGCGGTCTCCAAAAGCTCGAGAACCACTGGTCGATGGCTGAGATGGCTCACCTGCAAGAAGGAAGGGTGAGTCACAGCCAGACTCAGTAGGGGTCTCTCCTCTCTGGTCCGTTCGGCGCAGGGTGCACACCATTGCAGAGCTGGCCGAGGCAGGGACGTACTGGAGTAATTGGTTCGCGGCATGGGGCAGCGGATGGAGCGTGGCGAGCGTGATCCCTCGGTAGATTCCAAGAAGGCGCCGTTCGCGTTCCTGGTGGTTTTTGGCATGGTTTAGTCGCTTCAACGCGCGGTTTCTTCGGTGGAGATAGGAAAATAGATCACTCACTCATCCTATACGTTTTCCTTGTCCCTATACGCCGTTTGGTGCTCGAACGAGCAAGATCGGGCTCGTTGGGATTTCATGGGTTTCGTAGGCTTCGTTGAAAATCGACACCGGATTTTAGATCAGTTGGAGTCAATGGACTCCTAGGAACGTTAGCATTCCATATATACCAGTTTCGCGTCGATTGGCGGTCCCGTTTGACCATGGGGAGCCCGAGAAGTTCGGTTGTCCCATTTGGGTGATTTCACTAGAATCGCCCATTTCTTGCAATTCGTGTGTCATTTTGACTCCGGTCGGAGTCCATGTGATTATCAGGGCAATTATGGCTATATCCCCTTCGTCTTGGCACGAACAAGGTGTAGAAAGGTCACGATCGGATGAACCCTTGGGTTTGCTCGCCGTGACGGTCGAGCGGTCGCACTAGAGACCGCCCAAGGTATGGTTGGCTTGCTCTGGACCGTTCATCCTCGCTGGGTTTTGGGGCTTGTGCGGTTGAATGATAGACTGCACAGGGTTTGTGCAGCCCGGTAGGGTCTGCCAATCCCCCCTTGGGCGGCCAAGGTCTAGCCACCTATCTTACTATCTAGGTTGAGCGGCCAGGATCTGACCATTCATCCCTGTTGACCTTTGGTCAACTATTGTGTGTTGGTCACATTCGGCATTCCGGTCAAGACAGTTTTGACTGGCACTGTAGTTGGTGGGTTTCGTTTAGCGGTCCGGTCAAGACCGTTTTAACCAGGAATTGTTCTAGGTTGTGAGCTTGAACGACCAAGACTTGACTGCTCATCCCCTTGGGTAGTTCGGCCCTGACTGCCTATTCCCCATAGGATTTTAGGCGTCTAACCCTTGAGCGGCCCTCTCTGGACTGTTCCTGCCCTTGGGTGGCCCTCTTGTGATCGCCCATCCCCTTGGTGTTGTCCGTTGGCTGTAATGGCTGTTTCGTGTTGGTCTATCTTAGGTTTGTGTTATAGGGCGGTGTCTGTGTGTCGGTAATCTCTAGATAGGTTGGTTCATGTAACTGGGTGTGGTCTCTTCCCTGACTGCGATAGTTCCCGAACGACTCAATCTAGAACTGCCAGCGTCCTTGTCTTTGGTCGCGTAGCGGCCATTCCTTGACTGTCGGGTCTGCTTAGTGGTTGAGTGATGGTTCACTTTGCCCAGAGTCTCATCCTCCAGTGTTTTCATTTCTGATTATCTTGGCTTGTCCCTGTGGTCTGCCTGTTTTCTCGTGGGTGTCTCCCGATATCCTATGAGGGCTAAGACTACGTTATAAGGTAGCCAGGAGTCTTCTTGCTTGTGGTAGGATTCTCTTTCATACTATTGAGTTGTCATTGTCTGGTTCTGGCCAACACGGGGTTACCTAGTGGTTGACGGGTAACCTTGTGTGTCTTGACGATACTGTCTAGTTTGAGACATGGTTCTGGATGCCTCGAGATATCATTTTACCTCGGTCTACGTATACAGGTGTGCTGAGGGTTCTTGGTGTTCCCTCAGGTCTCCACGTGTCATTTCTTTCGACAGCGTCATTCCTTCTGGCTTAGGATTAGACCGATTGGCGGCTTGTTCCGCTATTAGTGACGATCTTGCCTCCGAGTCGTCTGACTCAAAGATCATTACGTGAGTAGGTCTAGTTGCCTTGTCCTGAGTTTGTTGGCAGTGGTTGTGCTGCCATTGGTACTTCGAAGTACGTGTGACAGTGCTCTCTTGCCTGTCTGTACTTCGACACTCATGTTATGAGTTTCTGTGTCTTGTGAGCCTTCACTAGTCATAGCCTTACATCACGTTATGGCATGACGGCTCTTGTAGTGGGGCACTTTCCCGATTTACTATCCTTAAGCTAGTTTCGTGGGCCCCTGGTCCAACCGTAGCGTCCTTTGGAGGGGGAATACTAGCTAGAGGCCTGGCTTAGGCAGTGGGCCAGTGTGTGCACACGAGTAGGCCTTCTTCATTTTGTCCCTTAGTGAGGGACCCTCCTTCTTTTCTTCTGCTCTGTCGGGCTGAGGTGCAGCAATCTTTTTGTCCTTATCTCTTTGTTGTTCAAATGCCTTAATATCAAGAGCGTTTGCTTCCTTAGGTGCTGAGAGTCGCTCTACTGCCTTTGCCTTCTGTGCGGTGGTAGTGGTTGATATAGGGGCAGGTCTTGTTAGGAAAGCTTCCACTTCGGCCACTACATTATTCAAGCGGTCAAACGACTAGATTTTCATGCCAATCATCTTTTCTAGTACCTCCCTCCTAAGGTTCTGTTTACAGATTTGTACAGCGCCCTCCTGATGCGTGGGCCGCTCGCACCTCATTCCACAGTTCCTCCACCTCTTGATGTATTCAGGGGCTGTTTCATCCTCCCTTTGCCTAGTTGAGTAGAGTTCAGCCACCGTGACCTCCCTTTCGGTGACGTGAAATCTTTCTCTGAACTTCTTTTGCATATCTGGCCAGTCGCTGATTGACCCAGCTGGGAGGCTAGAATACCACTCAAATGCGAGCCCTGTCAGTGAGGACCCAAAAAACTTCAGTAGATATGACTCATTTGTGGCTAGGTCGCCCATGATGATCATATAATATGCGACGTGTTCCTTCGGGGATCCCTTCCCGTTGAACTTGTCGAACTTAGGCAACTTGCTAATCCCCGGAGGGAGCCGTTTTGCTGTATGATGTGGTGGGTACGACACCCGATAAGCATCGAATGTGACATAGTCACCTTCATTCCGCTCAGCAAGCTTCAACTTGATCATCCTTTCCACCATCAGCTAGTTCATGGCAATTGGATCAACCAGTTCTGGGTAGAAGTGTGCCGGCTGCAGGTAGGGGGTGACCAAGGTGGTCGCCTGTGGAGGAGGACGCAGCAATGGAGGTGCTTGGTGCACCTGTGGTAGCACCGGTGGCATCAACGACTGTGGTGGGCGCTGCTGGGTGGCTGCTAGGTTGGGCTCTGCCTGCTGGGGCAGGGTGTATAATGTTGGGAAGTCGCATGGGTTGATGCCTCCCCAAGATGACTCGGCTTGCATCTTAGGCTGCTTGGAAGCCGAGGTTTGTTCTATCTTCTCCAGCCGTTGCTTCTTCAGAAGTTCTATCTCCTGCTGATATTTCTGGAGCAGCATCAATACTGATGGGTCCATGGTTGCTGTGCTGGGGATGGCTTCTACTATTTCCCCTGAAGCACCTTCAGGCGAGGTATTTAGCAACACCTCCTCCTCTTTAGCTGTCACCACGTTTGTAGTCAGGGTGGTGACTTCCTCAGATAAGATTTATTTTTCTTTTGCTGCTTTCAACATTTCCCTTGCGACTGTGGACGCACAAAATTTCACATCTGCACATTCCCCAGGTTCCGCATTGGAGACAGAGCTGAAGAATGAAGACTCCAGAGAGATTGGACACCCAGACTCCGTGGAATGTTATCGTCCAGCAAACCCTCACGTTACACGAGCGCATGAAACCACCGGGGAAGCAAAACAATCCCCCGAATACGTACACTGTCGTGAAGTCATCTCTGGAGTCCCGACAGCAAATAAGAATCCCAGGAAGGCTCACAATCGTCAAGTCTCTAAAGAAAATCAACAAAACCACAATTACCACCAACATCAGAGTATGTGACGTCAGTCTATGTTATGACGAACGAAGTGAGTTATCCATCAAAATGTGAGCATGTCAGACCTAAAAGCTTGGGGAACGAAGAAGAGCATAATCTGCCCAAGTTGATGGGAATCAACACTGGGCACTAACATTTTTTTTAGTTTATATGTGTCCTTTTGTTTGCATTTATATCCTTGGGTTAATTAGGTTTACAATTGTATGGCATTATAAGCCAAAGGCTTAGTCGTTAGGAATTATTAGGTTTCTTTGCAAAAAGGTCACGTAGGCCCGGCGGGATCCCTACCCTCTCTCCCATTGGGCCACCTAGACTCTCTAGGGCCCATAGGGGTGGTCAAGGGTCCAAGGTGGACCAGCCACCCTTGTTGACCACCAAGGGGGGGGAGCCCCCCTCTCTTGTCCCCATGTGGGAGATTAAACAATCTCCCCCCCATTTTACCCATTTCTTTATTAATGTTGTATTTGACCACATGGGAGAATAATTCTCCTATCCCTTATTTGCCCCTCCTGTCCCTCCCCTACAAAGTGGACGCCAAGGCGGGGCAGCTGTAGACACGTAAATTTTGGCATTACCGTGAGAAAATCTCATATTATATTACGACGTCCCAAAGCGGCTCGCATAATTAAGTTATTTGATTGATCTCCAATTTCTACCGGATACTCGTCTCACGAAAATCAAATTGTTAATTCCTCATAATGAATGAAACAACCGAGTCATGTTGATGGGCTTTGTTAATGGGCTTGTGGCTATTCTTTTAATGGGCTTGGCCCATGTTTTAATTCTTGAAAGAAAAATAACAAATAAACAAATAAAACGTGTTAATGGGCTTGGCCCATTCTTTTATACATAAAAGGGGAGGTTCATCATATAATAATGGGCTTGGCCCATTCCCTCCTACAAAATATTATGTGGGCTTGGCCCATTCTTATCCTTAAATATACACATATATATTATGTGCATATATATATTTATAATATGAAAATAATAATAATAATAATAAATACATTAACTCCTCTATTAACTCTCTCCTTCTCTCACGGATCTTGCCCCCACCCTATTTAACACACACACACACACCCTATAAATAAGGGGATTTTTCTCTCTCCCGGGCTTCTTCGGCTGGCTGGGATCTCTCTCTCCCTCTCACTCAAACCACCCACGGAAGCCACACCTCCTCTCCCACGCGTCTCCCCCTCCCTCTAACTGCCCGACCCAACACCACAGACCCCTGCTACCACCCCTCACGGTGAACGCCATCACACTCACCTCCCCTCCGACCACCACCTCTAGCACCCACCCGACGCCAACCTCCACCCCCACCAACGTCGACCGCAGTCGTCCTCCACGCCGGACGCCCCCTCCTCTCACCCTCCTCAACCACTCCCGTCGCCTTCGATCGCCACTACCGCAGCCTCTCCCTCTCACCACCTCTCTGTAAGCCTCACCACCCTGCGCCTTCACCACACCCTCCACTCCTCACCGCCGAACACCACCAAGCGGCCTCCCCACTCCCCCTCGACCACCCCGAACCACACTGGCGTCCCCTCTTCTCACCCACATCTTTCGCGAATGAGCCCCCCCCACGCCCCCTGCAACGCCGTCGATACCCTCTATCACCCTACACACACACTCTCTCTCTCTGACAGCCACCCACACCGCCTCGACTTCCCACCGCAGCCACCCTCACCCTCTCCCTACTAACCATCCCTCCCATCCTCACTGCCGTCGGCACCCCCCGTCGACTGTGAACCACCCCACCTCGACCACCGTGAACCACCACGGACGCACCCTCCCCTCCACTGCTAATCTCCGCAACCATCCTCACCCCATCTCTACTAACCCCACGCCGGCAACTGCCCCCACGGACGATGCACCTCTCCCCTCTCTTCCACTCCACACCGCCGCGCCCCACTCCTTCTCTCTTCCTCTCTCGCCATCCCACGCCGCCACCGTCACCCCCTCCTCCACCGTCTCCTTCTCACTGCCAACCTCTACTCCCCGCCGGCCACCTCACTCCGCGAACGCCCCCCGACCTCACCGCTTCCTCACCGCGCAACCATCACCCCCTCTTCTTCTTGCGAACATCCTGCATGCCCATGGCACCGGGCACCCCTCTGCTAGCAGCCCCACCCCTACAAGCCCGTCGCGCCACCTACCTGCCAACCCCGACGCCACCGGACACCCTCCACCGGCCTCCCCATCGCACCGCCACCAAGCCCACCTCCACGCGGCCACCTCCCCACCTCTACTAACCCCACACCGGCAACCTCCCTCACACCACCACGGGCCACACCACCCCTTCTCTTGCCCACTGGAACCCCATGCAACCTCCTCTCCCTCTCTAAGACATGCACACGTCCACCCCTGCTAACCCCCTGTGCCTCCCCGATGCCATCGGATCACACCCTCTGCACACTGGCGCCCCCATCGCCGCCACCTCCCCTTCTGTCCACTGCACCCTCAACACCACATCCACCGGCCGCCCCACCCTCTCTCCTGTCACCCTTCCCACTGTCGGACGTGCTCCCCCATCACCCATACGAACACCCCCACCGGTCGCCCCTCCGGCCACCTCAACACCGCAACCTGCCGCGGCAGCCTCCCTGCCGGCCACCTCCAACCGCCGGAACCCCCCTGCGTGAACCCACCTCTCTCTTCTTCTCTCTCTCCCGGAGGCTTCCATGATGTCATCCTTGTCCACGCGTTGAAGCTTCCTCGGCTCTACTACCTGCAGACCCAGGATGAATCCTGAGGGCCGATTTGCAGACTCCATCTCATCCCCATATGGTGTGATTCAGCACACGCCCTCTTCTATGGAGTTCTTCTTCTTCCAGTCGTCGTCGCTCCAGATGTGGTCCTGCCCATCACCCATTCTCGTGCGGCTGTGCCATATTTGAGCCAGAATCTAAGGATCATTTGGCAGAGGCTACACTACCTTCCATGACATGATTCAGCTTGAACTCTCTTCTGAGAGTTGCTTCTTCTCTGAGCCCTCGACGTCCCAGAGGTGTTCTCGTGCCATTCCAACATCAGCACAGCCCATGGTGCCCATTCTCTGACAACTGTTCAAAGCTGGTGTGAAACAGTCTGCCCAGATTGTGCAACAGGATTGCCAATCGTGCCACACCTTCCTCTGCTAGTTTTTGGGTCGAGCCTTCTTCATCAGAGTCAGACCTCTCGACGTCCTGAAACCACTCCAGGTGGTTTTGTCATGTTCCGCATTCAGTGCTGCCCGTGCCACCTTATGCAACCTGACTGTGTATGGATGTTCGCCTAAAAACTAGAATGCCACCAAAACACCAACCATACCCATCTCGGTGCTCCGTTGTTGCTCATCTTTTGAGGGTACATAGATCTGCCCGTTAGTCATCCGACCCCGCTAGTCTTGTGTTGTCAGAGTCTGGTGGAGAGCACACCACCCTCTGCACGCCGACTGCGCAGACCGAACCTACAGGATAGATTCACGCATGCTATCTTCCATGGCCTTCCCCGCCCTCCAGAGAGCTCAGAACGGTGCCAAACTCCCAAAAGCACCTCTAAACTTCTCAAGCTTCGTCCGAGTACAAGCGGCGTCCTGTTCTGATCTTCGTGTGCTGCGTACTACTCAGATCAACTCAGTTCTGTCCAACCGGGTAGACTCGGGACAGTAGACCCATCTCCCCTTCCCTGTGATTCCCCCTCCTGCGTGAGAGTAGTGCTGTACCGTGTGCCCCTCCCCGAGTTCCCCCTCTCTACGTGGAGGTGTTTTCATGTGTTTGTACTAGCAGGGTCGACCAGAAGCTCCACCGACGCAGCATGCTTGCCTGGTGCGCACGGTCCCCGGCACGCCCACGTCTCCGACCAGAGTTGATCCTTCAGATGGCTAGGTACGTTCGGTTGCCACTCCTCCTATTGCTTATCTAGTATTAGTTACAGTGTCGTGCTGATGAGACGAGTGCCCGATCCAAATGATCCACCAAAATGAGTGACTTGCTGCCGGTGAGTTGAGTGTCCATCTTATCCGGTCCCCTTGGTACCGGTCTGCCCGGTAGAATTTGGTGCCCATCCTCGTCTCCCCAGGTGGCCTCCACCACCCTCCTCGTAGTTCGGACTGTGTTCGACCCCCCATGAGCTGCTACTCACCTAACCACCACTCGGTACCCTTGAGGGGTTCACTCTTCGCACGTGTGTGATCATCTTTCCATCTAGGTGTGTGTGCTCACGAGTCTATTGGCCTTAGGTCTTAGTTCCCCGCCCGGGCTTGTCCCACGTTAGATTTGGTATCAGAGCAAGTTTTTCGACTTACCCTTGCTTGTCGAGTCCTAGGCCAACCCACCCATGTTGTTGAACTTTCCCCTTCTCTCCACGTCCCTTGATGTCCACCCGCAGTGGTGCTCCCTACCAGTCATCAGGTCAGTCAGTCATGGCTAGTCAAGGTCAGCCTTCCCATACCCCCGGTGAGTCCCTCCTGGGACAACTTCCCCACGTCGACCAAGGTCAACCCCCTCCTCCACCTTGTGATTCCCAAGTGAGACAGCCCTCTCGGTCCAACCCTCCCACCACCGGTGGGGACTCCGCCCTTCTCGACACTATTCTTGATCAATTTCAGCAACTGGGAGGACGAATGGATGCCATCGCCACCCGGTTGGATCGACATGACACTCGTTTGGCCCGTGTCGAGAGATTTCAGCCTGAGGGGTACCCCCAATAGGCCCTTTACCCAGAAGAAGAGGATGAGGAGGAGTACCCAAGACAACCCCTGGGGGGCACTTTCACGTGGAAGAATGTGAACGGCGACCACTCAATCCTTTGGAGGACCCCCTCCACCGGCTGATTAAGCTAGACGCTCCTGGCTGAAGTAGGCCACTCCTGCCTGGAGCTAGGGATCGAGTGGCCTTCATCTATCTCGCTACTGGAGCCACTGCTGGATGCTAGCGTGGGCGCGGCTTTGCTCCAGCGTGCTCGAGGTTATGCAAAAGGTGACCCCCTACCTTCTCTGGAGGAGCTCCGACAGTAGTTGAGGGAGTGCACCCATGGCTTTCACGGCCTTGGGTTCCCATGCGGGCTTTGGATGTCTGGCTTGGCTGGCATTTGGGTGGAGTACCTGCGGCTTCTAGAGGCACAGGAGCAGAGGGCTCGACGGCTGGCGACCGTCTGAGAGTTGGAGGAGCAGCGGGCTCAACTTGCAATGGCAGCTACCGAGCGGGAGAGGTGCGTTGACACGACTATGTCACTTGCCTAGGACCGCACTGCTCGATTGAGAGACGTGGAGAGCAGAGCCAAGGCCTTGGCGAAGGCCCTAGAGGAGTAGTGATAAGACGTGGTGCTCGCTAGGGTCGAGTGGCAGACTACCGAGACGAGTGTCGAGGCGAGCGCGCTACTTGCGTCGGCCTTGAAGGCGAAGCTGGCTGCCACAGAGTCCCGCTTAATGGAGCTGGAGGGGAGCGAGGCTGGGCTGTGATTGTATCACTTCCCCTCCCTTTTTTATTATCCAAATTGTACATTTTTATTACCCCAAGGGCATGTCTTGGGCTCCCCTTTTATAGAGTACTAATGATAAATTCTGGATTTTGATATTCTTACTTACTGAGTTGTCCCACTTCTTGTACCATGGAACCGTGTCGAATGTAGGGACTGGCGACCACTTACTGTTAGTATGCTTGATTCTCCCCTACCACATATTTGTACAGGGTGTAACAGGCTAGGTTTTACCCATTTTGGGGGCATTGAAGTGGAGAACTGGGCTTGAGGACAATGTGGCTAGATTTTGGGGACTGGGAATTGGGGACTGGGTACTGGAAAGAGACCAAGTGCTGGGGGCTAGTCTCTAGGAGAGAATAGCCCGTGTTGTATGGGGTTAGAGTAGGTTTGCAGGGATGTGGCAGCCTATGAGGTCAAATCTGAGGGTTGGTTCTGGGATGCATCAGTTATAGGCTAATGCATGGGGTGTTGGTTGTCTTCATGTTGTTAGCCGGAAATGTGGCTCATGTCTGGCTAAGAAGCTGAGGCTGTGGTGGTCGAATGACCCTGAGAAATGTAAAGGCCAAGGGCCAGAACTGGGGGCTGGGACTAGCTAACTAGCCCGTGAAGGGATCGTAGCCGAAATGTAGGAGCAGGATATTGGTGATAAGTCTGGGTGATTGGCTTACAGATGTGTGATGGCTGGATCGCTGGACTGGCGACTGGCACTGGGACTGAGTGGCTGACCTACGAAGGTGTTGTAGCCACCATACTGGAATTGAGGACTGGCACTTGAACTCGGTGGCTGGCCTGTGAAGGCACTGAAGCCATGCTGTTAGGACTGGAAACTGGTACTGGAACTGGGTGGCTAGCCTATGAAGACGTTCAAGCCACGATGCTGGAACTGGAGACTGGTACTGGAACTGGGTAGCTGGCCTGTGAAGGCACTGAAGCCATGATGTTGGGACTAGAAACTAGCATTGGAACTGGGTGGCTGGCCTGTGAAGGCGTTGAAACCATGATGCTAGGACTGGAGACTGGTACTGGAACTTGGTGGCTGGCCTATGAAGGCGCTGAAGTCATGATGCTAGGATTGGAAACTGGTACTAGAATTCGGTGGCTGGCCTGTGAAGGCGTTGGAGCCACGATGCTAGGACTGGAAACTGGTACTGGAACTGGGGCTCATCCGGCCCTTGAGGGCATAGTGGTTGCCCTCGCTGCAGAGTGATCTAGAGATAGCCGTCGACAGGATGTTGGGAACGATGGCCCCTGTCAGTGAGGAGTGGAGAAGGAGAACTTTTTTATTTTTCTCTTTACCAGCTCTACCGCCCTTTCGGGTTTTCGCTAGAGTTGGCCCCCTTTAGTTTTTTCAAGTACACCCTTACGGGTTTTCATACCGAGGGGTTACCTGATTTTGCCTGAGTCACCCTTTCAGATTTTCACCTCAGCTGGGTTGATGGCAATTTTTGCCACTAACGGTCCCACAACGGCAGCCGACTGCGGCCGCCAGGGGATCTGTATGTATTTATTTATTATTTTTTTGACCACATTGGTTTCTCAACCGTGCACGTCCGACGCTTCCCTCGTTAAGGGACGATCGCGAGCTTGCCGTGTCCGTGTCTCGTCCCACATCATTCCTCCCCTAGAGATGTGTGCCGTGAGTTGTAAGAGGTTACGTGTCCCATGGCTCTGTGGTAAGAGCGAAAGTCAGGATTGGCAGGCGTTCTCTTGGATTATTTGAGACGAGGGTCTCGATGAGACAGGACGAAGGACGATGTCTATGTGTGGAGGTCTTTGATGAGACATTTGGCGTTGGATGGTGATCTTTGGTCTGAGACCAGCATGGGATGGCTCCCTTGTAAGTCTGAGTCGAGTGAGGTAAAGACCGAAGACACCAGGGTCATGTCATGTGGTTTCGCCACACTCCCCTAAGATGGTAGAGTTGGCGTGAGGTTCGAGATCGGATGTAGTGTCTGAGTGAGAGTTGGCTCAAGGTGCGGTGTTAGTCTATGGAGAGTCAACGGATGGCCTCGAGACTTGTAATGTTTCCTTCAGATCTGGTGGAGGACTAGGAAAGAAGGAAGAAGTTGAGCAAGCAGAGGTTTCCCGTTGATGAGTGTCTGGCGACTAGTGGGTGGTCTTTCATGGACAGAAGATTTTGGTGGTGGTTGTGGTTTGAGAATGGTAAGAGTCGTGTATCGGTGAGGCCTTGATGGTCGTCTCTGTGTCGTGCCTCCCAGGTGAGATCTGGGCTTTGTCGAAGTTTGACTTCTGGCAGAGTTGACATAGTGATATGTCTGGCTATCGGCTTGCCATGTGTGAGGTAGTTCTTGGCGCTAAGCCAGTGATCTGATTGCGGTCTGTTGAGATGGCTGTGTGAGCTGATGGAGGCTCTATTTTGATTGTTTCCTTGAGTTGGGCATGAAACCAGTCAGTTGGTTATGAAGCTGATGTGTGGTTGTCTGCCGACCATAGGATGGATCGGTAGCTACTTCTCATGACGAGGGCTGTGTCTCCTCGGTGAGCGAGATGGTGCCAGTGATGCCATGATTGGTTATCGTGTTGCCTGAGGTGATGCTAGACCTATGCCTTTGTGTTATGCCCACTCTGATGACCCATGTGTGTGCGGAGCATGGCGTTTTCCGTGATTAAGGTCTGACGGTATCCCTCATGATAGGAGCTTTCATGAGAATAGAGGTTTTTTATGCTGGGGCTCTGACGGCGTTGTCAGTTGGATAAGGCATTCTTCCCCTATCTTCCCGCATTTGTCCTAAATTTCAAGGATGAAATTTCTTTAAGGGCGGAGGGCTGTAATGCTCCGAATTTTTCAGATAATTATCCGATCAAGATTCGTGGGTTTTAGATCACTTTTGTGGGTCTTGGATCGAGTTTAGCGATTTACACGTATTTTTATCCGTCGGACCTTCGGAACCCCATGTAGGGTGAACTGTTGCGTTCTCCGACTCCAGGACGTTACCACAGCATTGTGTGTTTTTCGAGGATCACAGGGAGTGTTTTTCCTATTTTTTGATATTTTTCAAAATTTCTAGATTTTCTTCTATATAAACCTCCTTAACCTCTCTCTCTCCCCATTCTCTCATTCTCTCTCTCTCTCTTCTCTTTCTCTCCCCCTCTCCCCCGGGCAGCCGATGGTGGTGGAGGAGGGTAAGACGGTGAGGTGGCGAGGTGAGGAATGAGGAACGGGTCGAGGATCGAGGGTCGACGCCTCTTGGAAGCTCAGTCGTGAGTTCGTGTCCCGGTGAGGGTTTAACGGCATTTTCTTCATGGCTCGGCGTCCACGGTGCACGGAATCTTTGGTGGACGTAGGGAGATGGAGCCCCAGCTCATGTACTTCCTTTCCCGTGATTTTGATAGGCCGTGATGAGCCGAGTAGGCTTATTTGAACATTTTGGGAAAAAATTCATATTTTTTGGGAGTGAGCTAGATCTAGCGTTTTAATCACAATTTTGGGGTATGAATGAGTCCTCTCGGTGCTAGAGAGGTTGGGGACGAGTTTTCCCTTGTTTTCCCCTTCGCGTGGGCGTGAACGGGGCATGGATCGGAGTTTTCCTCCGAATTTGCCATTTTTGGGTTTCCAGAATAGTGGCGGTCCTAACTGATGCGGGACGGACCCCCGAGACGACCTAGGACTCTAGGCAAGCTCGGACACGTCCCTTAGCGAGGGAAGCGGTCGGACCGTGCGCGGTTGAGGGGTGAAAAATAGATCCTAGAGCTAACAAATGAAAAGTAGAAGGAGCTGAAAGAAAGAGTCAAGTTTACAAGAGGATAAATATATGAATAGTGTATCAGGAGTTTCTACAGCAATCAGAAGAATAACAAAGGGACTTGGTCAATGCCAAGATAGTCAATGTTGACTGGTCAAGGTCAACGCAAGTCAAAGAAGTATCCAGCCAAGCTCAACTTTTTATTGAACAGTCATGAAGCCCCGTCAAAGTCAAAGGTCAATGAATAGACTAGTCACCACAATGCTCCCCAGACAAAGTCAAGCAGGTAATGAAGAGAAGAGAAGGCAACGACAGCTCATGTAGTCATGTGGTAAGAGTGATAAATATGCAGTGAGGGTGACAAATACCACTTTAGTGGTAACAAATGCATAACTAGTGATGACAAATGGCTAAGGCAACTGCCAAGGCATTACAGTGATAAATGGGCTAAGGTGACGGCTATTGAACCTAATGGTGACAAATAGCATGAATGACTGACAACTGGATGATAAGTGTGTAACATAGCCAGTAAGGCGGACAAATGGGCTGAAAGGGTGAATCACAGGTTCGGTGTGTCTGGCACACGCTCATCATCTGAGGTCAGTCTTTACACGTCACCCGAGACTACCCTGTTAGAGGTATATTCTCTCTCATGAGACATGGATATTTTCATATTTCAGCCTGAACATCTATTATTCAATCTTTGTTGCCTCTTTTACATTCGTAAGTCCTATTTTTCACTATTGGCCACCTATTTGTCACCCTTAAAGCGTAGCCAAAGTCCTTTTCATCCAGCAGGTGACTTGGGTTTTTCTCTTCAGCGGTCTGAACTGGAGTCAGCTCCAAGGTCGACTCTAGTCGACACTTGTGCAAGTAAAGCCTTCATCTTTTCACACTTCAGCCCAGTTCCTTAACCAAACTTGAATCTATCTTCAGAAAACTCATTGATATTCATGAATTAACATTATCAAGCACACATTAATAGTATTAAAACATATGAAACTTTGAAGATCAAAATGTATGAAAAAACATAAGCATCATTGAAGGCATATGAACTCAAGACCATATGAAATCTACATAAACCAAGATCAAAATCACATGAAATTCAATTGATGAGTCACAGTGTTGACATCATCAAAACACATAGTTGGCATCATCAAACCTAGGGGCACAACAACAAATGCTGAGTAACGCTGACAAATAACTAAGTATGGGTGAAAAATAATTGGCCAGGCTGAAAATAGGAAAAAGTGAAGAAGCCGCATCGACGCGATAAGGCTTTGGCATCGACGTAGCTACATTGAAGCTTGCAAAGGTGAAACATGGGATTAATGGTCACGGCTATTGAAGCTTCAGGGTGACAAATAGCTACTTAAGGCTGATAAATAGCCATTAAAAGTGAAACATAGCATGTCAATGTTGACAAATGGGGGATAGCGTGAAATATGAAGAAGTCAGTCACAATGATCTCTCAAATAACAATATGCTTCAACTATAGGATGCATTGGGTGTGATCAATGGGACTCATATTCCTACAAATGTGTCGGTTTGTGACCAAGGTCGCTTCCGCAACCGTAAATAATGTATTACACAAAATGTAATGGCTGTGGTGCCATTTGACATACTTTTTCAATATGTTTGGGTTGGGATGGAAGGTTCAGCTGCCGACATGAAGGTCCTAAGATGGGGCATAGACAAAGGAGGCTTTATTGTACCTTTGGGAAAATATTATCTAGTAGATGCTGGGTATGCGAACACCCGATCATTTTTGGCTCCCTATCGAGGCCATCGATACCACATCTCCAAATTTCATGGTAGACGGGGGGTGCCATTTGCAAACAAGAAGGAGAAGTTTAATCATCGCCATGCCCAACTCCAGAATGTTGTGGAACGTACCTTTGTTATCTTAAAGATGCGATTTCAGACATTGCGAGAGGGAAATTGTTATCCTTGGTTCATACAACAGAAGTTTGTACTTGCATGCTATGAAATCCAAAATTTTACACGTCGGGAGCAAGGGTGTGACTGGTACTTCAATAGGGTGACAGATTAGGCTTGTTAGCTAGAAAAATTGTGTATATCTACTTCTCAATCCCTAGTTTGTATATTGTGTCTGCATATTAGTCACCCTTGTAATATCTGGATTTCCAAGCAACTCAGACCAGGTCAACAACTTTGGCTTGCCAAGAGTGCGATTGCAACAGGAAGACTCCCTCCAAAGTAATCAGACACTTACCCAGACAGCTCCCAGCCGCTGTGGGTGCTGGCTCTCCTGCCTGTCCAGGCTCTCCGCCCAGTCCCTCAGCCGGGACCTCAACCCCCGATGTCTCTGCCTCCTCTGCACAATCCAAATAGTCGCATTAGTGACCGGAAGTAAATAAAGTCACTACTTACAGTCACCACCAGAAGTCCTTACCTGAATGGGCTCCTCCTGCACCTTCCCATGACTCGAAGTCAGGGAAGGCCTTAACATTGGGCGCTATCTTGTCCATCAGTCAGAGAAAACTCTCCATGTCAATCTCACACTCAGCACCCTCTGCATAGGGAGGGTCCTCCTCCCGAGGAGGCGAGAAGGTCGCCTCTGCCCTAGCCTCCACAGGAGCTACAAGACACAAACCTAGTAAAGCGGGATTAACCCACCACCCTGCCTAAATTGACCAAGAGCAAAGAAGGCAAACGACACTTACTCAAGGCTGTCTCTGCCTCGACTGCCCTGCCAGCCTCGAGTCCTCCAGAAGGCTCACCAGTCTCGGCCACTGTAGCCTCTACTCGGGGGCGTTTCCACCTCGACTGCAAACTTTCGTCCCCACTCCCCGAGGATGCCTCCGTGGAGGGGTTATCCCCCTCCGTCGTCGAACCTGTCAACAGACACAGCATTATGGAATGTCAGTGTCATAACCAGAAAGCAACAAACGAAAAAGGGATGGAGTATCCCAAACAAGGTCATACTCGGAGCCCCAAAGGGGGTCGGTGGCAACAGTACCAGCTGCTCTGGCTTCAGTGCCAGCACCCGAGCCGTGTTCGCCACGGCCTCCCGGATGTCCCGCAGAGTGCGAGTGCACTCAATTTGGGACAAGAACTCCACGAGCCCGGTAGACCCGATCGCGTGAGCAATGTGCTGTCGCCAGTCGTCGATCCCTGAGTTGGCAAAGCTCCCGTGCGGGAGCTCCTGACCCAGTGAACCCTTGCCGTAAAAGCCACAGTCAGCCAAAAATTGGGCCCACCAGGCCTTAGGTGCCCTTGGTCGGGACCCCTTCCCACCTGTCGCCGCTACTCTCGCCCAAGTCTGCACCAAGGGCTTCAATGCCCCACCACTGCTCTGACTCCCAGAAGTCAAACCCCGGCCACCCCGGGGCCACCGCTCCATAACCCGCTTGATCTCTCGACGGATCCAAGTGACACGGGTCCTCAGGTGCCCATCGTCCAGTGTAATAGGGGGAAAATCCTCCCTCAGCAAGTGGCTCCCCTCCGCTTTCTAGATCACAGAGGCCTTCTGACGGTACAGGTGGCTGTGCTCAAACCACCACCTGGCATAGTGAATGTCGAACCTCCCTCGACGTCCCTGTCCCGGCATCAAGAACTGCTTTGGCTCCCGGTGGTTGTATAAGTCCCACCATGCTGCCGCAAGTAGGTGGATGTCTCTACCCTGGTACTGCCTGCCTGTCAAAGAGAACTCCCGGTTTAGTGGGATCCCCAGGTCATACCCAAAGTTCCTCGCAAATCGATGTGGGTAGTACAGCTCCATGGAACTCGTCACTGACTGGTGTAACGTCAGCATCATCGATCGGGTACTCAGTATCCACTCCGTCCGCAGCCTAGCATCTACCACCTCCTGACCAGGATGGGCGCTGGTCGCCCCTCCACCTGAAGCCCCTAGGAAGAGGCTGGAGTCCCTCGTGGCACTATCAAAAGGCAGCCCCTCCTCATCCCTGGCGGGCAAGTAACAAAGGGCTCGCCTAGCCCCCTCCAGCTACGCCTCTGCGTCCCCGTCGGGCTATCTGGGGAAGCTAAACAAGAGCGGTGCTATCGGATTCCTCACTGTCCCCCGCATCACCAAGCTTGGAAATAACAACCCAGCCCACACACTGAGGTAGTGGGTCGGCAGGACTATGCTCCTCTCTCTCGGCGCCGGGTGCACCGCCAGAACTCCCAGCCCCTGGTAGATGTTGGCCAGTGCAGCAAGAGCTAAAGCCAACTGTCTCCCCTCAACTAACAGATAGGCCGGCCACAGTAGCTCAGCCCTCAGCAGACCATCCTCCCCGTGCGGAACCACGAACATCGCCAACCAGTAAGCCAAATAGGCGACGAGGTGTGTCATGTCTGGCAAACCATGAGGGTTCCACCCCTCCTGTGGAGCATAAATGTACCGACTGTAGGTCTTGAAGCGCAGCTCCACCTCTATATACTCCTCCCAGGGAGTCTGATCCCTGGTGAATGCCTGGTAAAAGCAGAACGGCCCGTTGTAGAAATGACGAACCCATACATTCAGTGGCACTCTCGGAGTCTGTGTCACTCTCTCTCTCCCTGCCAAAGCCAAGTCCCTCCAGGTCTTCAGGAGGTACCGATAGCTGAAAGGTTCTCGATACCTCCCCTGTCCATCACTGTGACTGCGGTGGAGGTCATCCAGCACTACCTCCTCGTATCCCTCGCCACTGATTAGCAGCCCGAAAATCCTGAAGAGAGACCACAAGTCCAGTGACGTCTCCCCCTCTACTGTGGCCACCGTGTTCCAACGGCGGTTGAAGTGCTCTAGCAGCCCCTGCAGCAGCCCAGTGTAGCAGGGGCACGCTACAAGGTGGCAGTCACTGCGTACCTGATCCCTGCTCGCTCCAATAGCACCCGGTAGTGATGGATAATCCCCATTAGCCACTCAGTGGCACCCTGGCGGTAGTAGTGTGGTGAAATCATGGCCCAGCGATCGTACCAGCTAGTGACAGTTTGTCGCATGACTCCATCTAGCATGTTGTGGTCATCATAGCCCTCTACAGCATACTGCAAGCCTACGGGCTCCAACACCAGTCTGTCGGTCCCCTCTGTCTCGGCGCGATGGTGACCGTGCAAATCCCAAGAAGCGGGCCCTAGCAGCCCAACTCTGACCCCTGACCACTCTACTCTGCCAAAGAACCCCAGGCACTCAGCACTGGGGAACTGTCGCTACCTCCAGTAGTCCTCCGAGAAGTTAGGGTAGCTGTAGAAGGCTACCCCGTGCAGGCTGTCCCTGCCGATCAAAATGGCCCGCTCAAGCTGACGATGGGCTCCAAGAATCCGCGAGTCGTCCTCCTCCATGCCAGGAGGAACGTAGCTCCGGAGAAACTCAAACAAATGCCAGTCCTAGGGGAACACCAACAGGTAGCCTCCACTCCTGTCGTAGATATACATGTTGCCGGCCTCCTGAATCCTGGCCACCTCCACGGTCCCAACTCCAGCGGCTCTCTCGCCAAGGGGACCCTCAGCCACCACTGTATGCCCACTGTCCAGCTACTCTATGCTAGCCACAGTAACCATTGGCGGGCCTAGAGGGGGCATCTGTCGATCGGTCCTCCGCACCCAGTGATGCTCCTCGTGGGCCATCCGTCTAGGGACCCGTCCATCTCTGCCAAAGCGCACCATAGCTGCAAGACAAAGCATAGAGAAAGGGTTAGAACACCGGTAAATCACCAAGCACAACAAAAATAAAGGCATATGAAGTGTCAAAATACAACTACAATAGCCCGGAACAGGAGTCTCACGGGCCTTACGCCCTCGTCTCCGCCTCCGACGCACGACCCATGGGGGGCATTTGTTGTACCCAGACTATTTTCTGACAAAATCACAAGAAATGAGGGTTCGAGCATTCCACCGAACACCCTCTAGGCACGGGCTATCCAGCCCTTTCTACAATCCTGTGGGTCCCTACAAGGGCCCTGACCAGCCTGCCATGATGCACGGCGACACAAGCAACTCCCCGGAGTCAACTTCAGCCACTCACATGCGGGCCTTGCCCGTATCCTGCATCGCCCCCCTGGCCAACCCGAGGGCGCCCCGACGTCGAGCCACGCCATGTGACACCCAGAAAAAAGGGCCAAGGGGCCAGCCCAGAAGCACGCCTTTCAACCCTCCAAGGTCAAAGAGGGACCTAACTAAGATAACCACGGGCTTTGGAGGCTCGTCGCATGCATATACGGCCCACGTGGGTATGTTCGACATTCCGTCGAACACCTTGTGGGCACATATGTTCCAGCCCATCTACACAAAACCACAGCCCTGTGGTTCCAGCCCCTCAATTGGGTCCCACAACGACCCCCTAGTGAGTCGGGCCCAACCCCGACACCCAGACACGTGGCAATGAGCCATCTGATCCTACCATTCGGGCCAGCCCGAGGCTACCGTTGACAACCCGCCATACAACGTGGCACATAGCCCGAGGCATGGCTCACAGCTACAAAGTGCCTCCCCTTAGCTCCCACGAGCTACTACCGTCAACCCAAGGCCAGCAGTGTGGCCCCTCAACCACCTACTCAAGCCGTTCGACAATCCGGGGCGTGTCGGGCATTTACCCAAATACCTTGCGGGCGGCTACAACAACCCAAAGAACGGCGCCCCCACAGACCCATACCAGCCTCCCGGAGATCAAAGTTCATCAAAGGATGGCCCCGAACGATGCAAGAAGACCCTTGGGGGCCATCCCTCAGGGTTATGACCTCCCACGGGGCCAGTTCACCCCAAGGGCGGCCACGCACCCCAGGGAGGGCGAACCTCCTTGGGGGCCGCACCCTCCCTCCAGCCCGGTGGTCCCACGACCCCACTCAATTCTGGTTCGTCCCATTTGCGGACCTACGACGCGGTTCGTGTGCCATACTAGTTTGAGGAATCAACACGCGGAACCACGGAGTGACAGCACGACGGGTTCACTCTCCGGTCAACGCACACAAGTCTTGGCTTCCATGTATCCTCCCAATCAAAATGTCCTTTTCTTCTTAGTTAATTTAGGGAGAAACAAGGGTGCGGCTCCAACCGTGTAGGCTGCCCGTGGGTCACCGTCCACCCCTCCTTCGTCGGGTCACCCCCGAATCTGAGTGACACGCGTGGTCAGTCCGCTAGTGCTCGGGTCCATGGTTCAAGTCGTGCTTGCTGTCACACAGGTCCTAGGGCGTCTTATAGCTCGTTCCGCGTCACATGTGCAGCATAGCAGGGTCATTCGCAGGGATACTGGACATGCCCCCTATCTCTTCGGCCGGGGCGTCCTCGGATGATGTAGAGGGTCTGCCACTCGTGCCTCCAGTGGTGATCACATTGGCCATCAGAGCCGCGGAAGGTTCTTCTGGGGAGGTCTCCTCGGCGCTTGTCTGTGCCACTTCGCCTGCCGCTCTTCCTCTTCTAGTGAGAGGCTCAGGTCTGGCGGTGAGTCTGGACACCTCTTCAGGGTCGGTAGGTAGAGCTCCGTACCGGCCAAGAACTCCTACCATGTTGCAAGTGAAAATTTGCATGTTCTTGTTTCTCTTCGCCATCCTTCTCGACGGCTTATTTGGGAACACCAGTCTGTCTCAAACCGAGCGTCGGGGCGGTGCTTCCTCCCGCACAGGGGACTGGCGTCGTTCCTCTAACCGGTTCCTTGATTCTGTGCTAGGCACAGATTGGATTTCTTCTTCTTCTCAAAAGGCAGAGGCCACTACCCCCAGCAGTCTTTAACGACCTGTAGGGGTGCTGCTCGGGCTCCGGAGGTAGTTTCTCATGGCTTGCTCAATCCCTTCCCACTCCTGGTCGGGGAGAGCAGCCGATAGTTGCATGTCGACGGTGATAGCAGGATGAGTGCAAGTCGCAAATGTTGGGCAGGTATCCTGGTGATGACGCCTGCGGAGTTGGCGGTGGGCATTTTCGGGCAGCGCTAGTGCAGTAACTATCGGTTGGTAGGTCGGGGTAGCCATCTCGCCCCTTTCATCTCCTCGGGCCCTCCTCGGGTGAGTGTAGCTTGGCCCTGCGTGGGCCAGTGCAGTGGTTTGGGCTTCCTTGGGAACTCAGGCTTGTTTCAGTTTGGCTGACCTGTGAGTCGATACATTCCTCGGTGCCGCAGCTGGGACGGCGGGCGCCTTCTCCTTCAGCTTCTCTAGTCCTTGGAAAGAATTGTGGACTGGGACGGCTGGTATTACGTGGTTTGGAATCACCTCGGGTCTTTGCCTGTTCAGATGGACTCGGATGGTCCCAACCGTCATGGACTTCCCCGAGGTGGATATGCGACGTCCCGGGGTAGCACCGGTGTTGTTCCTCTGGGGCCTCCTCCTGTGAGACGCCGATCCTTGGTGAGACAGGCCGACGGTTTGGTGCACATTGTGCATGTTGCAACTCAGCATCTCTGTCGGGACGTCGTTGTTGTTCTTGGCCACAGCTTGGCCAGCAATAGCTTCAGTGGCCCCCTGGCGGGGGCGTCAGTCTTCGGCAAGTCGGACGCCTCCACGTCCAAAATTTTGACCAAGGCTACCCCCAAAAAGTTGGGGAAGCCAACCACGGGAGGGAAACTCCCAAAGCAGAGGGGGACGGCAAGGTAGCCATCCCTGATGTGGCTTTCGACGACCTGAGGGACGAAGGTGACCGCCATTCTTGGTGCTGAAGTGCGACTTTCCTGCATTTGCAAAGATGAAGCAATTAGTATTACAAGAAGGGTGTCACAGGGCCCCTAACTTCGGTAAAGAGATGAAGGGTGGATGTTAGTCCCACCGCGCGTGCCAGACTTGTGGACGTACTTATTTTCGAAGATATTCACTTATTGGTTTATTCAGTTTGTTAAGTGCGTGGGCGTGCCAGTCACTGAGGTGATGATTTATTCGGGCTTCGTGGAAGCCCATGGTGCACTCGATATGACTTCGTCAGGTGATTGTGTAGTTTGGGTCGGGACCAAATCCCGCCATGCCATAAAGGCCACAACGTCATTTACATCCCCCATACGAGAAAACACCCTTGATTAATTGTCAAAATTAGGGGCCCTACGGCCAAAAGAATTAATACTAACTACAAAGAAAAGAAGTAGGAATAAACCACACTAAGATTCACATCGGGATACGAGTCGCGGGCCGTGTCGGTCACTCATGGACCTTTTCATGTTCAGACGGAAGTCCGTGATAGAGGAGCGGTGAGGACCGAGATAAATTCGTTCAAATGTCTGTCGAATGCAGGTTCATAATCTCTTGGTTTTCTAGTTTTGCTCATTTGTCCTTCATTTCCTTCCATTTTCCATTGAACTTTCGAGTAGCACAGCTAGGTATGTTGACCTGATGTTGCTGGAGACGAGACTCGACGAGGCATGTTGGCCTGGTGTTGCTGGGGATTAGTCTCGGCAAGGCCTGTTGACCTAGTGTTACTGGCGGTCAGCCTCATCGCGGTTCTCGATATGAGGTTACTGGAGACCTATCTCAGGGAAGCATGTCGGCCCGACGTTGTTGGAGACCTGCCTGGGTGAGGCGTCTTGGTCTGAGGTTGCTAGAGACCTACCTCGGTGAGACAGGTTGGCTTGAAGTTGTTGGAGACCTATCTCAGCGAGGCGTCTTGACCTGAAGTTGTTGGATTTGCCCCCAGAGAGGCGTGTTGGATTAAAACCATAGTCGGCCGACCCTTGCTATGTATGGCCGAATGTTGATGCTACCGGCTAACTGTCATGGTGAAATAGCCGAAGTCAAGGCCGTCTGACCCTTTAAAAGGTACAATGACCACAAATAATGTTAGACGTATAATCATCATAGTGTGGTGGATGGTACCTATTAGTGTGTTGGTTTACTGCCGAGGTGTATCCACTAGGAACCCCGCTCGGTTGGTCGCTGAGGTGCATTGGCTGGGAACCATGATCGGCTGATCACTGAGGTGCTGTCGAAGTTATTATCGCTGGCTGACCATTGAGGTGTAATGATCAGAGAGTGTGATAGACCGACCCTTGGGGGTGTGTTGGTCTAGGGTTGCTGTAGACCAGCCTTCGAGGCATTCTAGTCTATAAGGTATCTTGATTTGTTCATGTGGTTGCTGTTGTTGATCTGCCTGTGAGGCGTGGTGGCCTATTATTGGCAACTAGAAGTCGGAGGCTGGAAACCTAAATGCTTAGACTGGAGACCTACCTAGCTGTGGTGTGTTGGTCTATTACTGGAAGCTATATGTTAGAGGTTGGAAACTGGAAGGTAAAAATTGAATACTGGGACTGGAGATTGTGACTCGGATACTGGAGACTGAGTACTGGGGTTGGAAATTGGGAACTGGTGGCTAAAAGTTGGAAGTTGGGTTGAAAAGGATGGCCATAGTGAGACACGATTCCCCATTTTAGAGTGAAATCTTGTCGAACATACCACATGGGAATGACGTGGAAGAAAAGAGGTGTAGAGGAGAAGGAACAGGCAAAGGGTAGACAAGTAACGCGAACATGAGCCATTTCATTCGTAAGTCTATATAAGGTGCCATGTACACCAGAAAACAAGGCAGTGAGTGCACAAGCAACTCACTAACTCTCATCACCGCCCTCTTGGGCATTTCTCTCCTCCCTCCTAAGACGAGGATCCCTAGGAGGCCTCATGGGGCTCTGCGAGGTAGTACCAGCCTCACCCTACAACGCCTCACCAGCCTCGGCAAAGCGACGACGTTCCCCTGTCGAAGTGACAAAGAAGCTACCCGCATAGAAGGAGGCAAACTGACAAAGGCGTGCCCTGAGCTCCCATGACCTTTGGTGGCACTCCTCACTCTCTCATAGCTTCTGCTCCACAACCCCAAGGCCTAGTCGGAGTTCCAGCACCTGGGCCTCTAGTGCCCTTTTCTCGTCTCGACCTCACTGTCGTCCGCCCTCTAGCTCTGTAACCGAGGCATCACGCTCTGCCTCTAGTTCCGCCACCCGAGCATTGCGTGGTTGCGCCCCACGCGTAGAGCCCCACTCAGTATAGATCTACCAGGATCCCCAGGAAATGATAGTGGATGTCGTCTCCCTTCGTCCCCAACAGATGGCGGCCCAGCAGGAAGAAGAGAAACAAGGTCACGAGCTACTCGTCCCTGGATGCTCATGCCATGGCAGAAGACGCGACGAGCAGCTCACGTCCAGCCATGCCAAGAACTCAGTGGTGCTCTTATCAACATGCTGATGAGCGTCGATGAACCCGAACACCTCCAGCCCGAACATCTGAGTGACCGTCTGGTTATGCCTCTCAATGGCATTGGTCTTCAGCCCTAACATCCCCAGAGCACTCTCTTGGTAGTCGAGGTAAGTGATATCGCTCATTGCCTCCCCGTCCACATGCAGTCTGGCAATCCGGACTACGTCTTCCAAGTTAGGCACCATGTGCACCCATGGCATCAAGAGTGCTCTCTCTCTCTTCTCCTTCTTCTTCCCCTTCATTTCTTCTTCTTCTTCCTTCTCCCTCTTCCTCTCCTCTGGGTGTCACCACGGATGCGGTCGCCAGTCGTGTCGAGTAGGGGACCTCGGTCGTGCCAACGGAAGGGATGCCGGGTGTGTCGGGGAAGACGGCTTAGGCAGCATGCCAGGGAAGGGCACTTGGTAGTGTGCCGGGGAAGACGGCTTAGGCAGCGTGCCGGGGAAGGGCACTCGGTAGTGTGCCGGTGAAGACTACGGGAGCGTGTGTCGGGGGAGAAGCATGGGGCCATGTCGGGGAAGACCTGTAGGCTGTACTGGGGAAGGGCTTGAGGGTGTACTGGGGAAGCCTATAACGGGTGTACCACTGAAGGCCATAGTGGGTGTGCCGGGGAGGCTTCCTTACAGGGTGTACCAGCGAGAGAGAGGGGCACACACACATAAGCTACTGAGGACTTCTGGTGTCGCCCTGCGTGGCCCACCGTCACTTTGCTGGGGCCGTCACTCCTTGTGGATGCACACCCGTGTTTTCCCTTACGTCTCTGGCCTAGGGGAAACTCTACCAAATTTTCATCAGAAATTATCAGTGTTTTGTTCTCTTTACCTATAGTAGGGTCCCCCGTGGTCTTCATTTCCTATCATCTTCATCCATCATAACCTCTTTATTTTCACCTGTGCATTTTGTCCTTGCGTGACACTTAATGGCATTTATCGAGGCTGTATCGGGGAGCAATGCACATGGCATGCCAGTGAACGAAACACATAGTGTGCTGGGGAAACGCATCTGGAGTGTGCCGGTGAGGAGCCTCATGGGCGTGCCGGCGAAGGCTGCTTGGACTGTGCCGGCGAAGCCAGGTGCTAGCGTGCCGGTGGAGACCCGCAGGGTGTACCGGGGAAGGCCACAATGGGTGTGTCAGTGAAGGGCCAAGGGGTGTACCGGGCAGGGGCACCCAGGACTGTACCGGTGAAGGCCACAGGGGTCATGCTGGTGAAGGCCCCTCAGGGCGTGCTGGGGAAGACCCATTCAGCGGGGTCTTAATCTGCTTCTTTCTTCTTTCTTCTCCTCCCTTTTGCTTACAGTGGAACCTTCCCCTCCCTTTATGGTTTTAACTTCTCATTGTCTATAGTTTGTTCTAGTCTTTGTTCATTGCACTTTGCAGATAAATGGCTGCCCCGAGTGGTTCTTCTGCTCCCATTGCTGCTGGTGCCGAACGCGTCCCTCTGCCTCTAGTGCCAGTCGTCACATGGCTCAATGTTGAAGATTTGGATCGAGATCATGCCGAGGTGGCAGCACTGGCCGAGTCCTCAATCTCGGACACAGAAAGCATGGACATTTAGAGGCTTTCCAAGATTGAGAAGGGTTTCACCTTCGACCGTACCAAAGGGAGCTATAGGGGAGATTTCCCAAAGGACAGGCACTTGCTCTACTTCCTTAAGCAGTCACGGTCTTGGGAGAGGCAAGAGCTGTGGATTGTGAAAGTGATAGAGCATACAATTCTATAGGCTTGGGACAACTTATCACATGTTGTCCCTAGAAGCATCCCAATGTACTTAGTGGGTGAAGCCTGCGAGTGGGAACCCATATTGGGGTTGGAGGGCGTGATGTCGGTAGAAGATAAATTAGTAAGAACCCCCAGCTTTACTCCAACAAAATGGGACATGGCTGTGGGCCGGGTTCAGGGTGAGCAACACCGCTCTAACTTGTTCTTGGTGCCGTTGAAGTGGGGTTACATAGAAGGACCATTCATTTTGGACTGCCTAGCTGTCAGATTTAAGCATGAGCTGGCGCTGGGATGGTTCGGGGAGTTGAAGCTCCAAGACACCCACAACTTCAGGGAAGGGGCCATAGAGTTCACTGAATATGTATTATTCAACTACGCCCCACTCCTTATTCGGGCCGACATTTACCATAGCATCTACGCCTCCCGCTATGCCTATTCTATTTCAAAGGGGCTCTACTGTGGAATGCTTGAAGTTTTCAGCACAGAGACCAACACTTTTTACACGGCAGAGGGTGAGACATCACTAGACTTGTGGAGCCTCAGCCAACTGAGCGGCTTGCCAATAGACGGGGAGCCTTATGAAGAGGTGTGCCTCCCGGACTTGATTAAAGATGAAACTAACGGGGATGGCTACTATTCTTTGGGATACTCATATCTCTATGGTAAGAGCAGAAGCCGAGATTGGCAGGCATCCTTTGAGATCGTTCTGAGGCGGAGGATTTAATGAGACAGGACGAAGGACGATGTCTGTGTGCGGAGGTCTTTGATGAGACGTTTGATATTGGAATGGTGATCCTTGGTCTGAGACTAGCATGGGATGGCTCCCCTGCAAGTCTGAGTCGAGTGAGGTAAAGACCGAAGACACCAGGCTCCTGTCATGTTGTTTCGTCGTACTCCCCTGAGAGGGTAGAGTTGGCATGAGGTTCGAGATCGGATGCAGTGTCTGAGTGAGAGTTGACTCAAAGTGCGGTGTTGGTCTGTGAGAGTTAGCAGATGGCCTGTCATGATTTGGATCGTGCTTGTTGGGCCGGCGAAGGTTTTTCGTTGATGAGTGTCTGGCGACCAGTGGATGGTCTTTCACAGACAGAAGATGTTGCAGGTGTTTGTGGTTCCAGAATGGCGAGAGCCGTGTATCGGTGAGGCCTTGGTAGTCGTCCCCGTGATGTGCCTCCCAGATGAGATCTGGGCTTTGTCAAAGTTTATCTTCTGACAGAGTTGGCACAGTGATATGTCTGGCTATCGGCTTGCCATGTGTGAGGTAATTCTTGGCGCTGCGCCAATGATCTGGTTGTGGTCTGTTGAGATGGCTGCGTGAGCTGATGGAGGCTCTCTATTGGTTGTTCCCTTGAGTCGGGCATGAAACCAGTTAGCTGGTTTTGAAGCTGATGTGTGGTTGTCAGCCGACCATAGGAAGGACATCCTTGCCGATCCGATGACAGCAGTTTGTGCCAGTTTGGCTATGACTTCAGCTCTATATCAGCAGATTAAAGAAGCTCAACAAGCTGATTCTAATTTGTCTCGTGTTATAATGATGCATGACATTGAATTCGATGATGAGCTGGTCGTCAGTTTTCATGGCAGATTATATATTCCAGCTATTGATGTGTTGAGAAATGCGATTCTGAGTGAAGCCCATGGATCCCATTTTGCTATTCACCCAGGTACCACCAAGATGTATCAGAATTTGAAGCAGCAGTTCTGGTGGCCAGGTATGAAGCGAGATGTGGCTGTATTTGTTTCTAAATGCTTGACTTGTCAGCAGGTTAAAGCTGAACATCAAAAGCCAGGTGGATTGTTGCAGCCGTTAGAAGTCCCATTGTGGAAATAGGATCACATCATGACAGATTTTATTATGGATTTGCCTCAGACTTTACAAGGTTTTGATGCTATCTGGCTGCTTGTTGATAGATTAACTAAAACAGCTAGATTATTGCCGATAAAGATTTCTTGGAGTGTGCAGAGGTTGGCAGAACTCTATGTTGAAAAGATTGTGCCGTTGCATGGTATTCCGGTCTCACTAGTGTCAGATCGCGACCCACGTTTCACATCTGACTTCTGGCATAGTTTCCAGAAAGCTTTGGGCACTGAGCTTGGTTTCTCTTCAGCGTATCACTCTCAGTCAGATGGTCAGTCAGAAAGGACTATTTATACCTTGGAAGATATGCTGAGATCGTGTTGCCTTGATTGGTAGGGTTCGTGGAGTCAACACTTACCACTAGTTGAGTTTGCTTATAATAATAGTTTCCACTCAAGCATCAGCATGGCTCCATATGAAGCGTTGTACGGTCGTCCTCATCGTACTCCCTTAAACTGGTTTGATATTGGTGATAGGCTTTTGACAGGACCGGATATGATATAGTAGTGTGCGGATGTAGTTCGTCTGATCAGACAAAGATTGTTGATAGCTCAGAGTCGATAGAAAAGCTATGCAGATTGACGCAGGTGTCGACTCTAGTTTGAGCCCGGAGATCAGGTGTTTGTTAAAGTATCTCCGATGAAAGGTGTTTCCAGGTTTAGGAAACGTGGTAAGCTTAGTTCGTGGTACATTAGCCATTTTCCTATCGTGGAGCGTGTAGGCCAAGCAGCTTATTGTCTTTAGTTATCAATAGCTATTCGGGCTATTCACGAGGTGTTCCACATGTCCCAGTTGAGGAAATATGTTTCTGACCCGTCTCATGTCCTCGACGATTCAATATGGCCAGAAGTGACTGCTGAGTTATCCGCACCAGAGTTTCCTGTCAGAATTGAAGACCATCATAAGCAGTGGTTGAGGAAGAAAGTTATCCCTCTGGTTAAAGTTGTTTGACAGCATCACTCCCCACGCCCTCGGTGTGCTGGCCGCCCGTGAAGTTGGGCATCCCGGACCCTTAGGGGTTCAGCCTCAAGCTAGCCAAACCCCGGAACAGCAAGGTCCCACTTCGGACCCTCATCCCCCATCGCCGGTCCACCTACGGACCTGGGTGTGCGCTACACGAGTGAGTCTGCTAGAGTGAGTCCGTCGACTCAGTTGTTTGCTTGCAATTTAGGTCCAAGGAGTGGTGTTACATCAAATTGGTATCAGAGCTATAGGGTGTGTCACATCACTCAGACTGGGTGCAAAGAGAAAATCAATGATGTCTTGTGGTATCAGATGTGGACCTTGGAACCCCCGATATGGTCATGATCCGAACACATCTCGGGCCAATAGTTCGTTAACTCGACCCGCTTCTCCCGGGACTCAATCCCGCACCCGCATTAAACTTACCATGTCTACGGTAGACATTTGCATGGTTTTATCATCGTCTTCGATGCTTCAAATGTGGACTCTCGTCTGAACAATGAATGGTCCGTTAGTGACCAACATACATCGGGATCTAATCCCGTAATTGCATTAAACTTGCCGTACTCATGGCAGACATTCATACGATTTTGTCACCGTCTTTCACGCTGTAAATAAGGACTTCCATCCAAATAAAGAATGGTCTGTGAGTGACCGATATGCATATCTATGAATGTTTACGCCCCAATGCAGGGCTTGTTTAAACGCAATCCGAGATTCTACTCTCGTTTTCATTATCATGAACTTTAGGCCATCGGGCCCCTTTTTCTGGCAATCAATCAAGGGTTTTCCCCTCTCCGAGGGCATGTAATTAATGTCGTAGCCTTTATGGTACAGCGGGTTCGCAGTACTGACACAATACACATAATCGTCTGACTAGTCAGAACGAGCGCACCACGGGCTTCTTTAAGCCCGCATAAATTGTCACCCAGGTGACTGGCATACCCTCGCACTAATAAATCAAATAAACGAACAAAAAGATGAATAAATGAAAGAAACAAAGAAGAGTCTCGAAAAGTGCATCCACATCCATGCATGTCTTTATTTCGTGTTGAAAAACTAAGTCTGTGCATGAATAGTCTGTGCATATCTGTTGCATGAGTAACTAAAGTCCGTGCATGTTGTGTCCATGCATAAACTGCAAACATAAGTCCATGCATATGAAGTCCATGTATGTTGTGACCATTCATGTCCTAACGCTGTTGCATACATAGTTCATGCATGTTTCTTTGTTATAAGGAAAATAATGTCCGTGCATGTCTTGCTTCTTGTGATTGTTGAGTCTGTACAAGTTTTGGTATAAACACCAAGTCCGTACACATTTTCATTTATTTCTCAAGTCTGTGCAAGTTCTGGACTTAAAAAAATCCTACTCGATGGCAGAGCGCTTTGTTCTTTACTGAAAGCTCTTCATTGATCAAACTGCCTACACACGTAATTTCTGAAGTGGATATGAATGAAGAAGAGATCTGGTTTGTGATTCCCCGTCCTGTACAACATATAGATGCGTTCGATAAAGAGATTCCTGCAAAGCTGGACTTCTTTAAAAAAGGATTGGACTTCTTCGTAAAGGTAAAAGGAACTGCCTTTATCGTAACGGACCAGGAAGAAATTGCTGCAAGTGAAGTGATCTCTGAGGAATTGCGTGAAAGGATGATGGATGCTTCTGTGATCGCCATCAAGGTAAAGATCCAGGAAGCCGATCTGATCGACAATAGCCCCAAGCCAGCTCAAAAAAGTTGGTTCCAGGCCAGCAGATCTCAATTGTCCAGCTGGTTCTTCTAAAACAGAAAAACAAAACTGAAAACAAAGCAGAAATAATAAAGCAGAACTAATTATAAGTAGGCCCTAAGTCCATAGTTGACCCCTAACCCCCTAACAGACCCCTACAACCCTAAGCATACTGCGCGTGTTACATATAGGAAGCTGAAGTCCGCGATTTGGTCGCGGATTTTCAGTTTTATAACACCGGAGGTGTGTTGCCCGTAACCGAGCAAAGCGTTCCCGAGCAGTAGCGAAGGGAAGGAGCGAGTTTCGAACAGTGTTCGAAACGCTGCTCGAACGAACGAGGAGGAATGAAATTCCGACGAAGTTCTGCAGTCATTAGCGCTAATGGCTAACGCCGCAGGCGTTAAACAGCTTAACCATATCCCTTAAGCGGAAATGTAGATCCACACCATGAAGGATCCGCTAAACTACGGGTGTTACACCCGATGAGAGACCGTCTGGCGTTAGGCCGAGCTACGCGAGGCAGCCACTATCCCGTCCTGTTCACGTCCCCACAGTTGATGTCGATCCTTTTCTCGACGCTGTCCGCGTCAGCTTCACACTAAAATGTGCATTGACCTTCTACACTTCAACCATTATCATGCATCGACCTTATTAGCTACAACGTGAGTATGCATGACCTTATATGACTAAGACATGAACATGCATCGACCTTATATGACTAAGTGTCTATATGTGCATCGACCTTATGTTCCAAACACTTAGACAAATAAGATACTTGTATAACCTGAATGATTAAGATGCCTTAACAAGTCATGCCATTCTGACTCATGGAAGATGATAACTCAGTCAAGCATTATTAAGCAGTTTTGCCACAACATGATTCATAGTTGTGACATCATCAAAACCAAGGTTCCAACATGGTATTCCAGTGGTTTCTGTGGTTGCGGTGTGTTCTCGCCTTTGGTGACTCTATCCACTTGGTGTAGCTGACCTGGGCATGTTCATGTGCCGACCCACCTGGGAGTGGTGGAGGGTTGTCCCGTGTAGTGGTTTTTAGGCCGGTTACCTGAGGGCCCCTTGTCTTTTCAGCCTGAGTCTGGCTAGGGGGGAAAATTGACTAGAGGACTGACCTAAAGCAGATGGTTTGTGTGTGCACATGTGGTTGGGGATAGTGGACGAGTGCTGACGAGCATGACCCCGGCTAGTCCTTGTTCTATGGTACTGTGTATCGTGTCTCAGTTCCCGCCAGAGGGCGAGTAGGGAGACTTTTGAGGCTATAGTCTAAGTCATCGGAGGCTGCTTCAAGTCTCGTTGCCAGTGGGGTAGTACTCTCGTCACCCGTGAGGTTTCAGCGTGGGTGTCTCTTCGTGTAGTTTACCGTGTTGGCGGCTCTATCTGTTTTGTTCGGTGTTGACCGTGGTTCCTTCCCTATGTCGTGAAGGTGGAGGTATCAACTGGACTGTCGGGACCCTTCTGGAAGAGGGGTCGGTGTTGCCCTGTGTATGGGGCGTGGTATGTCTGTCGGTTCTAGCTCAGGATCGAGAGATTCTCCCGAGGGTGTTGGTTTAACGTGTAGTTGGTTGTGCAGCCTGGTTTGTTGTTCCGTCGGCTAGGACAGACTTGTTGACACCCGTTTTATGACCAATTAGTTGAGTTGTCTCCTTACTCATCTTAATGATGCTCCGAGTTGTTCACCCTTGTCGAGTCTTCTTGGGCAAGTTAGAAGTCTCTTTCATGGGTCATTGCCTTCCTTAGTTGAGTCTTGTCCTTATTTGATTGCAGGGCAAGCACTTCCGGTTCATTTGTCACCCTCTTGTGCATAACGCATCCTCAATGGCACGTTATAATTAACATAATGCACCAAAAAAAGTCCGTTATAGTCCACTTATCGTCTGTTTCATCCAGCATCTTACTTAGTGTCTTTTCAGTTTAACGGTCCTACACATATCCATTATAAGTAGTATAACGCCCTCTTGTTCAGCTGTTATAGTCTTCTCATCACTATCTCACCCACTGTCTCTTCTTCCATCTCAATTAGCATCTTTGTCGTTTAACGGGTCCATGTTCCCCCGTCATCATTAATATAATGCACGTACCCTGGTCCGTTATATACCCCCCAAGGTCAAGTCTTATCACCACCTCCACCAACTTCCATGTCATTCCAGCCCCGTCTGCCTTGATGTCCTCATGTCCATGACGGACTATCTTCAATCCGTTATAGTCTTACTATAACGCCCTTGTACATAGCCATTATGATCACCAGAGTCCTAAACCCGAATGTCTCGCCTGCTGTTCTTATCTCCTGCGGATAAGGTCACATGACGGACTGACAGAGGCGCGTTATGTTCATATGGCAGTCTATCGCAGATGCATTATGTCACACTGAGGAGTTTTAGCAGAACTGTTCTTCTCTGCTGCTCCGTGGATGGATTGTAAAGGTTGTTATCTTGATTTCTCCCCCAAATCTGATCTTTACGACCTTCTGTTAGTTTCTATGGACTCTTGGGAGCATTATCTTCAAGAGTTTATCTTCAATCCTCCTACTTATTGGCTATTCTCTCTCCAACTCGCCTCAAGACTTGGAGGGTCTAGCAAAGTAAACAGAAAAGACCCAAAAATCTTCGAGTAAATTTTGACAGCATCTCCCCTTATCTCGAAGATTGTAGGGGAGTGAAATAGAGATCCGCCCACGGAAGAGGCCGAGACGGTTTTGTAAACTACCGAGAGGCCAATCACGCGGCGACCCGATAACCCAAATGGTGGGATTGAAAACCCGAGGACTAACCTACAAGGGATCTCAATAACCCATGGGTTGCCACAATCTCGATTGAGAGATGTAGGCTTGTTTGTTATTGAATCAAACGGTCTGTTAATATGTGTTCTCTAAAGACGACCTACCGGGGTCCATGCTATAGAGAAGCAGGACCCCAGGATTAGAGAATGCTAAAAAGGAAGAAGAGCACAAAGAAAATAACGGGATAAATGCGTATACGAAAGAATGTACTCCCCCTTGATGAGATGATGGACCCATGTTTATTGAAACGAAGGGGAAATCCGGAAAACCACCATGTTGCCCTGGTGTGAAGAATCCCAGATTATGTTGTGGAGACCAACCAACCTGGGTTCAAATGGGCGTCAAGAATTCAACGACCATGTCGGCAGTATGATTATCTACAAAATGTCTCCCTGAAATCTAGAGGGAACTAACGTGCTAGCTTTAGGGGGGCAAAAACCATCTGCTACCTATTAGCCCGAGCATGCACTGTTGATTCCCATCCAGGGGAGGTGCATCCATTCACATGCCCAACATCCTCATGAAAAAAATGAAATCCCATGCATGCATTTCAGCGAACGGTGTCCGAGCACGTGTGATTGGTAAAAAAAAAACCAGGGTAATCCATATAGCAAACGGGTGACAGCACCATGGAGACAGAAACCACATATAGGTTCTATACATATGGGAAGGACGCCTGAGTCCCCACAACTCACGAACACGAGTGAGAGGGTACACGGCTAATTTTCGCCACGAAGTCTACTATGCACAAATAAAGCGCAGCTGCACATGCCCTTTCCAAGGTAGAGGGAATATGTGCTGGAGGGATTCATACTACAGCAGGGAAACTGATCCATCAAAGGCAATGGAAAAAGGGGGAAGCTAGCACTACTGGATCTAGGAACAGACCACGGCCTCCACAACCCATAAACGTGGGTGAGGGGGCATACGACCAAATCCATCATGCGTGCAAGAACAGTGACATACGTTAGAGAAATTCAACAAGGGAAAGCATATTATGTATATGGGAGGGGCCGCGTTCCCCCATCACCCATGACTGAGGGTAAAGGAGTAGACAACCGACTCCGACTTGGGTGCATGAACGTTGTGCGAATCGATCACCTGCTGAGCAAAATTCACCTGTCGATTTCAGAGAAAATGCAAGCGATGGGTGCACTCGATGAATCTCAATTTAAACTCTTAGATAACCCCGGGGAGGGGGAAGTAAGTGAACTTAATACAGCCCCTAAGGGTAGAGAAGGGGGCACAGAGAAGGAGACCATGATCGTCAGAAGACTAAGAAACAGATCAAAGGCTAAACACATTCACCACCTCAGAGCGACATTCAGAGCATCCATTACATTGCATATACAAGAAGAGATAGGTGTTTATTATAGTGATGGGCTCTTACAAACAGACGACACGATACTCCGACGAATACATGGGGAAGCAGTAGAACTAATCACCATATACAGTAAAAGAAAATAAGCTCGGGCTTATATCATCGCCCTCTTACATGATTCAAATCAAAATACAACCACTCAAGCAAGGAGGTAGAAGGAATCAACAACCCCTGGATATGATTACAACGAGACCTACCTACCCCTCCAGAAACAAAGTATCAGATCCCCTTTTATCACTCTATTCGTGAGCGCTCTGGGGAGCAGCAGAGACTTCGGAAAGCTCCTCACTCTTCCTGGTTGATTAAGGTTGTGCCTGTTCTCTATTTCTGCCTCCCTCCCTTCGAAGGGCTGAGAATGGCCCATTTTATAGGCGAATTGGGGTGCCAGTGATCCGGCGCGAGGGGAGGATTGGCCGCGTTGTAGCGCCCGTGATTTCGTGGATCTTTAGCGGGCCGAGTCTAGAATTTATTCCAGTGATTTTAAGCGATTTCTACGGATTTTTGAGTTATTTTTGGGTATTTAAATGAATTAGTTAAAATATAAAAGTAATTAAAATGAGTATTTTAACAATTTCGCCTTGCCATTTCTGTGTTTTCTGTCTTTTGCTTCAGGAGCGAGCATGGCGCCGAGGCGGAGGACTCACTCTCAGCAGGGATAGTTGGCAGAGGTTCAGGAGATCCAGCCAGAGGTTCAGCAAGAACAGGAGGAGCGGAGCAGAGTGCCACCAGCGGCCACTGAGGCAGCAGATACTACAAGGGTTCTGGGGGCCGAGGATTTCTTCTGTGGCATGTACCAGCTTATGTCGTAGTAGTTCGGCGGAGAGACTGGTGAGGGCTCGTCGACCACGGGTGGGCCAAGCCGAGCAGTGAGGGATTTCATGTAGTTCCATCCACCTTACTATGACGGCAAGCCAGACCCTGATTTGGCTCGGTGATGGCTCGATGAGGTGGAGCGGGTGTTCAGTTCCATGCGGTGTACTGCAGAGGATAGGGTGATGTTGGCTTCCAACCACTTGCAGGACACGGCTCGAGAGTGGTGGGTTTTCGAGTGGAAGACATATTTTCAGTCTCGCCCTCTTGAGCAGATCTTGTAGAGCGACTTTGTTAGTGCTTTCGAGCGTGCTTACTGTCCAGAGTATGTTGCCACGCAGGGGATGCGTCAGTTTCTGGAGCTGGTATAGGGTGACATGTTCGTGTTGCAGTACAGGGTCCGATTTGTTGCGCTGGGTCATTATGCACCTCACATCATGGAGCATGAGAGAGTGAAGATCGAGTAGTTCGTCCAGGGCTTGAGGCAGGAGCTGATCACCATTTGATCACGCACGCTGCCACTGATTTGGAGATGACTTCTCGTATAGTGGTGTCTTTGGAGCTAGATATGCAGAGGACATGAGGACCGATTAGCCAGGGGCAGTCCTTGTCAGGTCGCAGCCACCAGATGACTACCCAGCAGCAGAGCACGTTCCAGTTTCCTTCTGGTAGTTCAGGAGCTTCGACTCCGGCTGGTTCAGCTGCAGATTCTGTATCTTTCGACGCCAAGATCAAGAGGTTCTTCAGGAAGGGTTTCCAGAAGAAGAAGAAAAAGGGCCGAGAGTAGCGGCAGGCTTCTTCTGACAGTGTTCAGCAGTCGGCACCTTTGTAGTGGCAGGGGTCAGTCGGTGGTTCTCTTGCGGGGTGTCCCCGTTGTGTCGAGACGCACCCAGGCAGGCAATGTACGGTGCCGGTGATCTGCTTCAGGTGTGACTAGTCGGGTCAGATGACACGTGACTATCCGCAGCGGCCGCGTTAGTCACCCCAGTTTCCTTAATAGCAACAGTAGTACCCACAGTAGCAGTTTCAGCAGCAGGGGCAGTATCCGCTACTACCACGGTTAGCAAGTGTGCGTAGGCAGAGGGCTCGAGGCCAGGTTTCCCACATGACAAGGGTAGAGGCATAGTCATCGCAGCTTGTGGAAGGTACTGTTATGATTTTGGGTTGTGCAGTGCAAGTTTTGTTTGATTCTGGTGCATCGCATTCATTTATTTCAGAGGATTTCACACAGAGTGTTGAGGACCCAGTCTCCCAGATGTCTTGTGATTTGATGGTGGAGTTACCATCTGATGACTTCATAGTCACTCCGTTTTGCTTCAAGAAGGTTCCGATCTAGATCGAAGGGTAGAGTTTGCCAGGCAGGTTGTATGCGTTGTAGCTTCGGGACTATGATGTGATTTTAGGCATGGATTGGATCGAGGCCCATAGAGTGGTGGTGGATTGTGGAACAAAGAGGGTCTACTTTCAACATCCTTGTAGGTCGACCTTCTACTTCTAAGGTATCCGTTCTACCTCTCCTCGTTTCCTCATTTCTGCTATTCGAGCTCGTCGTTTGCTTGATTCTAGTTGTCAGGATTTTCTCACTTCTGTGGTCTTGGTAGACCAGCCGTGTCCGGATGTGGAGGACATTTCGGTGGTGTGTGAGTTTCCTGATGTGTTTCCCGAGGATTTGCCTGGGTTGCCTCCCCAGCAGGAGATCGATTTCGTGATCGAGATTGTGCCTGGTACGGGACCCTTGGCGAAGGCTCCCTACCGTATGGCTCCCACTGAGTTGAGAGAGTTGAGGGCGCAGTTGCAGGAGTTGTTGGCCAAGGGGTACATTCATCCCAGCTTTTCCCCTTGGGGTGCGTCAGTCCTCTTCATCAAGAAGAAGGATGGTAGTCTGAGGTTGTGCATTGACTACCGCCAGCTGAATGAAGTGACCATTGACCAATTCTCACAGACTCTCTTCTCACTCAGACCAGCCATACAACTTACGACACTCTATTTTTCTCTAAGAACTTTACAGACTCTTCCCCTCAATCTTCTCTCTGATTCTTCTCTTCTCTCAAACTCTAGCTCTTCTACTCTCCTGATGCTCTTCCTCTTCTTCTATTTCGTTAATTCAATTTGAGCGATCGGGCCTTTATTTATAGACTCGAGAGAGATGGCGCATGGGAAACACGTTCCCGCCCAAGGAAAATTGAAACCAAGTCCTCCGCTGAAGTCCACATGTTAGGAGATGAATGCGCGCTGTCCACGTGGCAGAATAATTGTGATCGAAGGAGCGCCTTGGATCACATGTCACTAACTATCCTGGGATCACGTGCCAAAAAATTTTGATGAAGAGCACCGTGAGACATATAGATGAAAGCCTCAAGCCACGTGACCTTACAAAGTGTAAGGCATGTTGCCTTTCATGTGTTCGGTCCTGGGACTTTCAGTGACTTAAGTCCCTGTAAAGACAAAGTGCATTTCATTAAATACTTTGTAAGCATGAGTGGATATTCAGTATGCATTGACCTTATGAAAATTGAGTCATGATATGAAAAATAGAGTAGACTCAAGATGCACGAGCATTAGTTCAATTATAGCAGGATATACACAGATCTTACAGACTAGAGTGAAAGATGCACAGACTTGTCTAAGCATTATGCACATGTGCTCAGACTTTAAAGGTGCATGCTATAGTACGTGCGTAGACTTGACAGTGCTAAAAGAAAAAGTGCACAGACCTGGACAATGCATGTGTACAGACCTAGATAATGTATATGCCTAGACCTTGCTATGCACGTGCACCGACTTGAAGGAAGGTGCTCAGATGCGAAGGCATGCATGTGCTCCGACCTTCTATGAGTATGCTCCGACTTATATGCTGCATTTGCACTGACTTTCTTGAAGATGCTCCGACCTTCATGCAATGAAAAATGTGCATGTACATCGACCTGGGTGAGGGTGCTCCGACCTTCATGTATGACTAAGGTGGATGTGCATCGACCTTTGTAAGACTAAAGGAAGATGTGCATCAACCTTAGTATAGCTAAGGCAAGATGTGCATCAACCTTAGTTAACTGAAGATCAGATGAGCATTGATCTTAGATGAGCTACAGTAAATGTGCACAAACCTGCATACGCAACAAGTACATACTAGCATCGACCTTAGTATGTGTTAA
Source organism: Amorphophallus titanum (assembly GCA_024336825.1). Classification (NCBI taxonomy): domain Eukaryota; kingdom Viridiplantae; phylum Streptophyta; class Magnoliopsida; order Alismatales; family Araceae; genus Amorphophallus; species Amorphophallus titanum. The sequence goes on along the minus strand of JANBPO010001371.1, from coordinate 4,338,573 downwards.
GTACATACTAGTTGTGCTAAGTACGTACCAGCATCGACCTTAGTATGTGCTGCAGTGATGTGCACAGACCTGCATGTGCGATATGTACATGCTAGCATCGACCTATTTACACACACAATCATGTTCATGCATTGACTTAAGCGCATGCTGACTGAAGTAAAGACATTAAAGTAAAAGTGTGACCATAGTCAAAATGAGGTCAACACATGTTCAAAATAAAGTCAACACACTGTTGCCATCATTAAAACCAAACAACCAGACATCAAATCCAGAGGAGACACAACTGTCAAGAGGGTGGGGTGTTGCCACCCCCGCCCTACAACCAAGCAAGGGGCAGTTGTTTGAACGGCACCCCGGACCTCCCTCAATTCAATCCCGCCGTGCTTGGACTGGTGTATGGGCAACAGAAGGAGATTGGCATACTAAAGGCGCAACTGGCAGAGATGATCAGACTCTTGTCTGACATAACTGGGGGTATGCTCCTCTGGCCTAGCAATTCCACAAGCTCAGGGAACCCGCCCATAACAAAGGCAGAACTATACAGCCACAGGTAGAAAGATAATGAATCAGCTGAGGATTATATCATGAAGTGGAGCTCCCTCCATGAAAGGTGTGAGCCTCCTCTTAGTTGCGACATCACCATTGAGGTTTGCAGATGAAGCCTGAAGGAAGAGATCTCCCAAAGGATGGAAGGCATTAAATTCCACTCCTTTGGCCATTTGAGCACAATGGTAGCCGATATTAAAGCCCTGCTGTAAAGGCATCGCCTAGCCATTGCTACAATAGAATAGGAGAGTCAATCTCCTTGCATCAACTTCAGTGCCTTCATGCACTTGAGAAGGCAAGCAGAGAAGCAGGCCGGTCCGTCAACCAGCCAACAACCGGTAAAACAAACCTCCTCCTTGTGGGAGAAAATGAAGAAGCCTTATTCTTTTCGGGCTAGGTAGCCCAGGCCTGGAAAGTGTTCGGGGAAATTCCCGAACACTTGCTTCTTGTCATTTTGCCAGGAAATAGTCTGGGTACAACAAATGCCCCCCACGGGGCCTGCGTCGGAGGTGGAGACGAGGGCGTATGGCCCGTGAGACCTCTGTTCTAGGCTGTTGTAGTTGTATTTTTACACTTCATGTGCCTTTACTTTACTGTGTTGTATATGTTGATTTTGCTGGTGTTGTGACCCTTTTGTGGGCCTTATATTGCTGCTATGGCCCGCTTTGGCAAAGATGGGCGAGTCTCGAGGCGCGCGGCTCAAGTGGAGGATCACTGGGTGTGACAGACTAATCGATAGATGCCCCCTCTGGGTGCACCAGTGATCACCACGGCCGGTGTAGAGCAGCTAGACTGGGGCCATACGGCAGCGGCTGAGGGTCCGATTGGTGAGGGAGCGGCTGGAGCAGGGGCCGTGGAGGTGGCCAGGATCCTGGAGGTGGATGGTTTGTACAGCTACAACCGGAGCGAAGGATATCCATTGGGGTTCCCATTGGATCATCACCTATTTGAGTTCATCCGAAGCTATGTCCCTCCTGGCATGGAGGAGGGTGACTCGCAGATTCCAGGGGCCCGTCACCGGCTTGAGAGGGCCATTTTGATTGGCAGGGATAGCTTGCATGGTGTAGCCTTCTACAACTATCCGAGCGGGGGACTACTGGAGGCAGCACCGGTTCCCCGGTGTTGAGTGTCTGGGGTTCTTTGGCATAGCGGAGTAGTCCGGAGTCAGAGTTGGGTCAATTGGGCCTGCTAGCTAGGATTTGCACGGTCACCATCGCACAGAGACAGAGGGGACCGCTGGGTTGGTACTGGAGCCCGCTGGTTCGCAGTATGCTAGAGAGGGCTATGATGATCACAGCATGCTGGATGGAGTCATGCAACAGACTGTCACTAGCTGGTACGGCCACTGGGCGATGATCCAGTCACACTACTACCGCCAGGGTGCTACTGAGTGGCTGATGGGGATCGTCCACCACTACCAGGTGTTGCTAGATCGAGCTGGGATTAGGTACGCAGTGACCGCCACTTTGTACGCGTGCCCATGCTACACCGGACTGCTATAGGGCTTGGTAGAGCGTTTCAACCGTCGGTGGAATACAGTGGCAACCGCAGAGGGAGAGACCACACTAGACTTGTGGTCCCTGTTCAGGATTTCTGGATTGTCGATCAGCGGCGAGGGATACAAGGAGGTAGTGCTAGAAGACCTCCACCGCAGCCATACCGACGGACTGGGAAGATACCGAGTGCCTTACAGTTATCGGTTTCTTATGAAGACCTGGAGAGATTTAGCCTTGGCGGGGAGAGAGAGAGAGCTGCACAGACTCCCCGAGTGCCACTGAATGTGTGGGTCCACCATTTCTACAATGGGCCATTTTGTTTCTATCAGGAGTTCGCCAGGGATTAGAATCCATGGGAGGAGTACACTGAGGTTGAGTTACGCTTCCGGACGTACTCCAGATACGTATATGCGCCACGGGAGGGGTGGAATCCCCATGATCTGCCAGACGTGACGCACCTTGCGGCGTACATTCATGGTTCCACACGGAGAGGATGGGTTGCTGAGAGCCGAGTTACTGTGGCCGGCTTGTTTGTTAGCAGAGGGGAGACAGTTGGCCCTAGCTCCTGCTGCGCTTGCCAACATCTACCAGGGACTTGGAATTCTGGTGGCACACTCAGTGCCGAGGGAGAGGAGTATACTCTTGCCGACCCACAACCTTAGTGCTTGGGCCAGGTTGTTGTTCCCGGGACTGGTGACGCGAGGGATCGTGGCAAACCTGACGGCACCGCTTCTATTTGGTTTCACTGGCCAGCCAGATGGGGATGCAGAGGAGCAGCTTGAGGGGGCCAGGAGGGCCCTTTGTTACCTACCCACTCGAGGTGAGGAGGGACTGCCCTTTGACAGCGCCGCGAGAGACTGCGATCTTTTTCTGGGGGCTTCAGGTGGAGGGGCGACCAGCGCCCACCCCGGTCAGGGGGCAGCTGATGCAAGGCCGCAGACTGAGTGGATACTGAGCACCCGGTCGACAGTTTTGACGTTGCACCGGTCAGTGACGAGTTCCTTGGAGCCGTACTACCCGTATCGGTTCACCAGGAACTTCGGGTGCGACCAGGGGATCCCGCCGAACAGGGAATTCCCTCTGACGGGCAGACAGTACAGGGGTAGGGATACCCACCTACTCGTAGTAGCCTGGTGGGACTTTTACTGCTGTCGAGAGCCAGAGCGATTCCCAATGCCGGGGCAGGGACGTCAGGGATGATTTGACGTGCACTACGCCCGATGGTGGTTCGAGCATAGTCACCTTTACCGACAGAAGGCTGTGGTGATCAGGAAGGCGGAGGAGAGCCACTTGCTAAGGGAGGATCTGCCTCCTATTGTGCTGGACGAGGGGTATCTGAGGACCCATGTTGCTCGGATCTGCCAAGAGATTGAGCGAGTTGCAGAGCAGTGGCCCCGGAGTGGCCGGGGTTCGTCTTCCGGGAGCCGAAGTAACGGAGGGGCACTGAAGCCCCTGGGACAGACATCGACGATAGTAACTGGGGTGAAGGTGTCTCGACCGAGGGCACCTAAGGCCTGGTGGGCTCAGTTCTTGGCCGACTCCGGCCTCCCAAGGAAAGGGTCGCTGGACCGGGAGCTCCCGCACAGGAGCTTTGCCGATACAGCGGTCGATGACTGGAGACGGCACATTGCCCATGCGATCAGGTCGGCTGGACCTGTGGAGTTCGTGTCCCAAGTCGAGTGTGCACACACTCCATGGGATATTCGGGAGGCCATCGCGATGGCAGCCTGGGCACTAGCGTTGGGGTCGGAGCAGCTGGTGCCTTTACCATCAACCCCCTTTGGGGCTCCAGGTTAGGCTTTCCTCCTTTAGCCTGCCCCCTCCCTTTGATTTTGTGGTTTTTGGGTACGGAACTGAGGCATTGTATAATACTGTGTTTGTCGGCAAGTTTTGCGGTAGAGGGAGATCAACCCTCCACGGAAGCATCCTCAGGGGGTGAGGATGGAAGTTTGTAGCCTAGGAGGAAACGCCCTTATGGGGAGGATGTAGTGGCTGAGATTGGTGGGTCTTCTGAAGGACCCGAGACCGGGAAGCAGGTTGAGGTAGAGACGGCCTTGAGTAAGTGTCGCTCCGACCCCTTTGTCCTTGTTTGGTTTAACCAAGATGGTTGGCTAATTCTATTTTGCTAGATTTGTTTATCTTTTGCAGCTCCGCTGGCGACTGGTGTGGAGGCGACCTTCTCGCCCCCTTGGGAGGTGGACTCCCCACATGAAGAGGGAACCGGAGGGGAGGTTGACATGGAGGAGCTTATGCACCTGATGAGCAAACCCCCTAGTAACATGGAGGACTTCCCCGACTTTGAGTCGTGGGAAGCTACGGGAGGAGCCCATGCCGGTAAGAGCCTCTAACCTTGGGCGTTTCCCGCGACTTTGGTTTGCCTCTGGTTACTTATCGCGACCATCTGAATCATGCAGGGGAGGTAGAGGCATTAGGGACTGGGGCCCCTGCTGGGGCACAAGGTGAAGTGCCTAGCCATGTCGGTGAGCCAGGGCCCACGGTGGCCAGTGGTTGTCAGGGTAAGTGCCCAACTGCCATTGAGGGGATCTTCCTGTTGTTGTTGACCTCTTTTTTTGCAAGCTAAAATTATTGACTTGATTTATGTTGCTGGTTTAGCAGGTGGGGATGCGGTGGCTACCCTGGAGATGATCCAGGAAATGGCAGATGCTGGCCTGTCAGTGGCCCTGCCATCTTTTGAGGATGAGTCCGGACCGGTGATCTCCGTGCCCCCACCCACCGTTGAGGACCCGCTGGGTAGACTACTGTAGCTACTAACAAAGCTGCCTCTCCCACCTTTGCCAACCGTAGTGTTGGCCTGCACGGTGGAGCTGGTGGAGTCTTCCAGTGTGGGACCATCAGGTATGTAATTGAACACTTGATCCTTTTATGGCAGACTACTTTGCTTTGCCCGCCCATACTGAGTTTTGACTGGGATCGATTGCAGGTACCTCTTCCCCTCTAGAGGAGGGAGAGCTTCCTCGGGATATGGCTCGACTATCAGGAGACGAGCCTCTCGTCGCAGTTGCTACTGGGGGTGACGAGGAGTTCGTCGACATTGAGGGGCTTTCCAAAGGGGATGCCTCGACTGGTGAGCTTCTTCCCTAGCGCCTTTGACTAGGGAGCTATCTTCATGTCAGGCTGGGCTTGATAGTAGTCTAACTTAGCTTCTCGATGCATAGGTGCCCCTGATTTGCCCACAGCCGGGGGTTCACCAGTGACCTCGTCTGGCTCTTCAGGTAGTGGCAGTGCAACGATGGAGACCGACAAGAGCTCAAGTTTGAGCTCTTCTTCCTCCGAAGCCTCTTCTGCCAGGGATGCTAAGATGGAGGCAGCGTGGGAAGGTATATATAGCTCCTTCTCTCCTCCTCATTGGCTTTAATGTAGAGTTTATGGTAGAGTGTTGATGTCTTGTGTTATGTCTAGGACTGGAGTCTGAGGAGGAGCATGTGCCGGCTCCCGTCGAGGAGGATCAAGGAGAGCCCTTCGTCTCCCCCGTGGCCACTGAGGATGACCGGATCACAGAGGAGCCTCTACGCTCTCCGACTCCAGTAGGGGACGCTACCGAGGTGGAGGAGAGGTTACCCTCACCGACCTCGAGCAGGGAAGTCGCAGGTGTGGCGGGAGCCACACCAGGTGAGAGTTAGGACCTTTCTCTGGTTTTTCACCTTGTCTTGTCATGGGGAAGCCCTGAACATTGTTGACCCATTTTGTGTTTGATGGGGTTGTGCAGGTATCACACTTCCCACCCAGGGAATCATCTAGAAACTATTCACCCTTTTTGCCATGTGTCCAAGTCTTCACATCTTGGATCACGTGCCCTTTCTTTACCTTCACGACCGCTGCTTCAACAACTCCGAAAGTCCCGGTCATTTGATCGAACACCTAGTCAGCATCAAAACTGTATGTTTATGACTAGTATGTACGAGGTTTGAATACAGAAAAGACAACATGCATGGACTTACATCACAGTGCTATTGTGATCAATATGGACTCCCTCATACCCTAGATAAAACATGCACGGACTCTAGGTGTACATATGAGAAATGTGCACGAGCTTTAATTGAAGAAAATGTGCTTGGATTGAGTAATGTGCACGGACTTAGTTCTGTTCAAGATGAAAGATGCACATACTTCATTTGAAGAAGTGTGTGTCCCAAGGCAGGAGACCTGCTTGGACTTTATCTGACTGAAAAATGTAGGGACTTACAACTAGCACGGACTTAACTTGAAAGCATGCTATATGCATGGACTTTGTGTAACTATGACATGCACAGGCTTACAACCTGCACGGACTTAACCTTGAGGACGTGCAACACGCACGGACTTTGTGTAAGAGATGCAGGACGCGTTCAAAGACTTTGTTTCAACTGGAGTAAGACATGTGCACGGACTTTGTATGAGCAAAGTGCATAGACTTCTACATGCATGGACTTTAAATGCAATGAAGCAAACGAAGTGCATGGGCTATATGTGCATAGACTTAAAATGTAGCAAAGTAAAGAAAGTGCACGGACTTGAGTTAGACAACGTGCACGGACTTAAAGTGAGACAAAGTGCACGGACTTGGATAGCACAATGTGCTTAGACTTTGAAGGAACATTGTGCACAGACTGAATATGCACGGACTTGGGAGGAACATTATGCACGAACTTAATATGCACAAATGGAAATATGCATGGACTACATTATAAGAAACATGCACGGACTTGTTAAAGAAACACATGCACAGACTTTATTGGAAAAGTGTGCATGGACTTGGTATGAACAAAAATGTGCACGGACTTTGTTTGTAACAAGATGAAGTGTGCATGGACTCCTAAATGCAACTCAACTACTATGCTTCGTGCAGACTTTTTCTAAGTCCAAAACTTGCACGGACATAAGAAAAATACTAACAACATGCATGGACTCATGATGTGCAAACACTTGTCAACTGAGCAAACAAAAACATGCATGGACTCCGTTGGAATGAAACGTGCACGGGCTTGGTTTGTGACAAGAGAGTAACTATGCACGAACTTCTAAATGCATCGTGCAACTGCCACAGACTCTAAATGACTCAACACCTATACATCATGATTTTTCTAAGTCCAAAACTTACACGGACTTGAGAAGTGTACTGACAGCATGCATGTACTCTCATTGTGCAAACACTTAACAACTGAGTGAACAACAACGTGCGTGGACACTATAACTTGAACTACGCATGAGCAAATATGCACAGAGTTAATATGCACAGAGTTATATTGCATAAAGGCTTTATTGCATAGTTAGATCAGAAAATAGAAACAATGAGAAGCACAGTAATTAAAAGGATGTTAGAAAAATGATCAACCAAATTTGACAAGTAGTGTTGAACATCATCAAAACTGTAGGAATGCAACAGTCTCCCCCTTTTTGATGATGGCAACACTATGTCAAATAATTGCAATGCCAATGAATGATCTAACATGCTTGAGCTCTCACAGCACATGGGATAAAACCAACTTCTTCGCTCTCCCCCTGAGATAAACTCCCCCTGAGACTCAAAACATCCTCTCCTTCTAAACATTTCCACAAGACATCATTTCCACAAGACATCCTCTACTATTACCACAAGACATGACATCCTCTCCCATTACCACAAGACATCCTCTCCCCCTTTGACATCATCAAAAGAAGAGAAAAGATAGAGATAGTGCAGTCACAGAGGAAAATGACTCATGAACATATCTTAAACAGGTAAGTAGGAGAATCAAAGGCAATTGAATAGGATCTGCAATATCAGGAAGCAGAAGGGGCCGTGGAGATGAGTGAAGTTTATCGACATACATAAGAGAAGATGAAGATCAAAAAGCACAAGTATGTCAAGAGAAAGACTGTTCAAAACACTGGACACTAGGTCACCAAGAGAGCCAATCAGAGTATGCATTTCAAAAGATAACCCTCTCTGATTTATATAGTACACTAAAAACATTGACATGCTTATCTAAAATGAAAGCTGAATTGCCCAAAGAATATAATCATTAATACAACAATCCCACAAGATATACATTCCAAAGATATTGTGTCAAATTGGTGGGTCGAACATGTTTCAACACATGCAAGTAGCTATGAGATATATTGACGTGTTTCAATCCAAAATAGATTTAAGGTTATATGCAGAAGTCTAACATGGATCCACGTGTCACTCTAGGAAAATCCCTCATTGAATCTTACTTACACAATATCAATATGTATATCCATAGCATCTAATGTGTCTCCCAAAAGATAAACATTTTTCTACTGATGACCTGAATTAATGCCTTAAAAGCTATATCCCACACATCTTACATCAGTCTGAGGGTCGAAATTACTTATGTTTGACCCCAAACGTCTACAGGCTCTGCTATGCCCTGGTTAGTGCAACTGAAGGTTTTAAAAGCTCATGTTTGTATAATTAAGTCCCTTAGGATGGCCTTGTGGGAAAGGAAAGGATGTCTCACAACTCTTAACACTATAAACATGAAACGTCACAAGAATGCCTCAAAGCCCTTACCAATATAACACTAAAAATCACAAATACTTCAAGACTTAATAAGTTAGGAGTTCTCCATAGTGGGTCACAATGTTTGAGACCATTAGTCCCATTTAAGCAAGTCACATACAAACACCTTAGAGAGTGGTAATTGAAGTACAATTGAAATTTTGGTAGAGTCATACATTTGTGTATTGATAAGACCATTCACAATTTCTTGAACCTTAATTCCCACCCCCACCTAGCCCACAATGGCCTTTTAGCATTTAGTAAGAATGACAAATGCCTTTCACTCATTCAATGTTTGTCAAGTCGATTTTACATGATTTCATTTATGAACATGCTCCATTTTTATGATTGCCTTGTATTATCAAATTACAAAACTTTTCTATGATGCCTGACTATAGGTACAAGGTCATTTATAAGATTGCATCAAGTGCAGTAAGTATACATGATTTCATCCCTATGAGATCAAGTACCAAGGCAATATTAGTCCAGACACTTTACAGGATATGGGTAAAATAGAATTCCTAAAGTCAAATTCTCTACCACTTTACACTATATTCAAAGTCTAGAGAAACGTCAAGGACTCACTCAGACACATGAGCATATAATCCACAATCAATAAGGTAAATTCTACACCAAATAGTCTGCTAGAAAATGTATCAAGTCCTTACCCTGTCAAAAGTTCCCCTCAAGAACTTACCATCAGCTTACAAAAGGAATCTCACTTGGCAGCTCATTTCATTTGGTCTAAAAAATCTACCACAGTGTTGGATCATTTATTGGATCTAGCCAACCCCACAAACTGATAAAATAAGACTTAAAAAATGATTTGTAAACTCACATAATCAGCCATAACTCACTCTCTCCCTCATTCCCCCTCTGCTATGGGGAAGATCTATAAACTCACATAAGCAGTATGATGCACAAGGCCTTAAATGATGTTTTGAAACAAACAATGATCTAAACCAAAAAAATGAGAATCCTTATGTTTCTTTCCAGCGGTAATGGAAAAGCTGAGAGGTCTGGTAGTTAAAAGGACTGGCACAGTTACCTTTGAAGGTCCTGCTTTTCCATTAAAATGAATCTTGACAAAGAATACACCCCCAGAATATGGGCTGTCTGAAGGGCCCATGATTGTTGCTTGCCAGTGGAAGAGGTCTTCTCCAACTGGACCAGCACTGCATGATGTTGGCGGATCCTATAACATGCGTATACCTATATATGTATATAACATGCGTATACCTACATATGTATATCGTGCATACATACATACATAATACATATATCTATAACACTTGTATACCTATATATGTATATCATGCTACTAGTATGTCACCATTGTGTATCAAAAGTTTCCAAAAAAAGATGCTGTAGAAGGCTTGCAGGCCCTGGTGTGATTTCAGACCAATTGGCTGATCTTGATCCAGATTGGCCAACCCCTCAAAACCATGGTAATGGGGACACAACTAGTTGATTTACCTGCTATCCAGCTTTTGTTGTCTATCAAGGAACTTTTTTGGAAGTTTTCATGTTGAAAACAGGAATCTCAGGCTACACTTTCAGTGTCTGAGCCCGAAGAATCGGCCAGCGCTGCTATCTCAGCATGGTCTCAGTCCAAGTCTTCCACATTGTACCACGTGACCACGGGTACCGACGTTGAGGGCGCAGCTCCGGCACTGGGAGCAGCAGCAGCAGAGGCGGAGGAACCACTTGGAATAGCCATTTGTCTGTAAAATTACAATAAGAAAAGATCAGAATAAGCCCAAGAAAATTGGAAGTAGAAATCATAAAGTAGAAAGAAATTCTCCACTGAGAAGGAAAGAAGAAAGAAGGAAGAAGGAAAGGAGAAAGAAAGAAGCAAGAAGAAAGAAGAAGAAGCAGAATAAACCATCCAACGGCCCTTCCCTAGCACGGCCTAGATTTCTTTCGCCGGCACACCCTAACGAAGGCTTCCCGGGCACACTAGGCACCCCACTCGCCCGCACACTCCGTGTGGCCTTCACCAGTACACCCCTTGTAGCCTCCGCTGGCACACTTATGGGGGCCTTCAGCGGCACGCTTCCTGGCGTCTTCCCTGGCACACCTAGAAGCCCTTCCCCGATACACCCTGAATGGGTTTCCCCCGGTATAGCCAGGGCTTCCCTTCACCGGCACGCCCGACAGGCTCTTCACCGGCACACCTATGATGGCCTCTCCTCGGGTACACTACGGGGTTCGTTCGCTGGCACGCCCTGGGCGGTCCTTCCCCAGCACGGCCTAAGGGGTCTACCCCGGTGCAGCCCAAGCAGTCCTCCGCCGACACGACCTTGGACCCTTCGCCGGCACACCCGGGGACTGGCCCTCAGCGGTACACCCCCAGCGGTCTTCCCCGGCACGCCATTTGAGGGGGTTCATCGGCACACTCTCCAGAGTCACTCCCCGGCACACCCATTAAGGGCCTTCACCGGCACGCTCACTGGCGTCATTCCCCGGTACGCCTATCAGGCCCCTAGCTACATGGCCTTGGCAGAGGCCCACTAAGTGCCATAAACCCAAGAACCAAATGAATGAAGAAGTGAAAGGGAGGTGGTCAACGAGATGATGAAGTGTGGAATCCATGAGGGGGCCACTGTTGAAATGACCAAGTCTCCGTCAATTTCTGACGAAATTTTGGCAGAGTTTTGCCTAGGCCAGAGGCATAAGGGGAAACACGGGTACACGTCCACAAGGAGTGACGGCCCCAACAAAGTGGAGGTGAGCCTCGTAGGGCAACACCATAAGTCCTCAACAATAGATCCCTATCCTCCTCTTCGACGGCACACTCAGGGGACACCATCCTCGGCACACCCCAGTGAGGCTTCGCCGGCACACCCTAACGCAGTCCTTCCCTGGCACACTCATGTGTGTCTTCCCCGGCACTCCCAAAAGGGCCCTTCGACGACACCGCCCGCGCTCGCCTTCACCGGCACACTCATGCCCCTCCACTCATCGGCACACGCGTGCCCCATCCACTCACCGGCACACTCGTGCCCCTCCGCTCACCGGCACGGCCGGCAACGGCTCTCCCGCCCACGGCGTTGGAGACGAAGGAGGAAGGGAAGAAGAGAAGGAAGAAGAGAAGAGGAGGAAGAGGAAGAGGGAATGAGAGAGAGAGGGAGAGGAGCCTAGGGCTCCGTCGCCCCTCGAACGAAGAAGAAGAAGAAGAAGGGAAAGAGAGAACGAGAAAGGAAGAAAGGCGAGAGGGGAGGAGAAGAGAGGGGGGAGGGGAGACCCCTCCGTGGCCGTCTCCTCGCCACGACGACGGCGGCGATGACGACGGTGGCGGCTGCGGCAGTGGTAGTGCTCGGCGAACAGAGATGGAGAAGAAGAGAGAGAAGAGGAGGAGGCGTCCGCTCAGTCACTGAAGAAAGAGAAAGAGAGAGGGAGGATGAGGAGTTCGAACGGGTGTGGCCCAATCGAACCGCCTCACCCCTCTATTTATAGGGGGGAGAAAAAAAAGAAAAAGAGGGAAAAAAGGAAAATGAAAGAAAAGAAAAAATGGGAAAGGATGAACAAAAAAAGAAGAAGAAAGGGGGTGATGTGGCACAGCCCTATGATTGTATGAGACGCAATGACAACCCTTGGACCTAGATCAGCAAGCATATAACGAAGGACAACGGACTCACGCGGACGGTGAGCTCTCACGGCGCACACGATCCCCCGAAGGCGACCGGGCGATAGTGGCGAGGGCCCAAGAATGACATAAGCTTAGTGAGGTTGCTGGGTGGTGGAAGCTCCCGAATCACTTTGATATTACTGGGGTCCACCTCGATTCCTCGATATCGAATAATGAAACCAAAAAACTTACCACTAGATATGCCGAAGGCGTATTTCATGGGGTTCATCTTAATCCCATATTGCCAGAGACGCTCGAAGACTTGACGCAGATCGCGTAGGTGGTCTTCTCACCTTCTAGTCTTGACGAAGAGGTCGTCAACGTAGCATTCGACGATGTTGTGCAGAATCTCATCAAAGATTTTGGTCATGGCCCTCTGGTAGGTAGCACCGACATTCTTCAAACCAAAGGACATGCGCTTGTAGTTGAAGATCCCTTTAGGAGATCTAAAGGCAGTGTGATTCTTGTCTTTCAGGGACATCCAGATTTAATTATAACCAGATGATCCATCCATAAAAGATAGAGCTTCATGTCCGGTGGTCATATCGACCATTGTTTCTATCATTAGAATGGGAAAGTCATCCTTCGGACAAGCTTTATTGAGGTTTCGAAAGTCGACGCAGATGCGGACTTGACCATTTTTCTTTTTGATTGGGACCATGTTGGCGAGCCAGATCGGGTAGATGCATGGCTCGATGAAGTCGACCTCTATCATTTTGTTGACCTTGGACGCAACCAGGAGTGATGTGACACCACCTTGGGGGTGATAGTCACAAGACCAAAGATCCCTTGGACCTAGTAAGCAAGTAATGTGCGGATCGGTGACTTCACTCAAGTGGCCTCACCCGCTAAGCGCACTCTTGTATCCGTAGGCAACCCGGTGATGGTGGTGAGGGTGCAGGACAGAACCTCGCTATTCCGGAGGATGGCTAGCTTTGGATTGAACCTCCAAGGGTCTAGGGATGCCCACTCTCACAGGCAGCCAGCACGCCGGTGGCGTGGGATGTAATGGTTCTCTTACAACTTGCCTGCGATGGTCACTCAAATATAAGCAAATTCGAGGTCGGGCACTCAACTAACCATCCAACGGCACTAGCGGTAATACTAAATAGCAATGGAGAGACACTAGCAAGGGGTAACTGAAGCTCACCTGATCGGTGTGAAGACACCGGTCCCGGTCGGAGACGAGGGCGAGCGAGGAAGCGTGGGCTTGCCCGCACGCCGCGCCGATGAAGCTTCAACCTGAAAATTTAAGTTACATGCACTACGCCCCTTGCAAGGGGGTTGGACTAGGGGTGGGGAATTAGGTTACAACCAAAATGTACCTCCACGCAGGGAGGGGCGCTCAGTCGGCCAGGCGGGGAGGGGAAAAGTCGAGGTCGGAACCAATTGGGAGGTGGTGGCCGATTCTGTCCGCACTCTGGAACAGGGGATAGGTGGACGTTGTCGGTGCCTCTATGATCACTCCTGAACTCAATTTTTGACGAAACCAGCGGCCAACTCCTTATAATTGGAGCAGGGTCTTGACTGATTTTTCTGGAATTCTCAGGTTGTCAGTACCGGTCAGGGAAGAGCCACGAACAAGGTCTCTGCTTTCTGGTTCTGTCTGCTATAGAGCCACAGCAGCAGGAAGCCGAGGCCGCCACAACCACTCCCGAACTCAGAATTGAGTGTGGTAGGATGCGTTGGAACCATTGACGAGTCTCCGTGGAAACGTGACCCACGGGGGTGCCAGCCGATGTCAGAGTAGGCCGAAGCAGTCTGGTGAGTGATAGGGTGTCTGCTGAGTCCCAGAGGGGACAGAACAGCGCACTGTGAGGAGAAAATTAAGAAGTTATTTCTCTGGTAGCCGAATGGAGTCCCGCTTCTTGGAGAAGGAAGAAGACTCATCGTAGAAGGTCCCGGCCAAGCTCTGCCTTCAAATCTTCTGGTGGCAGAACGTGATAGCCTCTGCAAGTCATCTCTGGCTGACAGTCAGGATGTAGTTGCATAGTCGAGGGAGATCGCCTACCTCGGACAGCCACGAACTCGGAATGAGACGAGATGACCACCGTTGCGAAGAAGACCCGAAGACGCTACCACTTGGACCTCCTGAGACACCAAGATGAAGTTGCAGTCACCTCTGCAAACCACTAGTACACTGCTGCTTGTGAACTGGGAACAACAGGTTGAAGAGGGGAGGTGGGGAATGAGGTAAATGGGAGGGGAAAGGGGGTGGATGAGTGTGGGGGAGACCCCTGTTCAGCAATATACATAAAGCCAGAAGATTGAACATAGGTTGCGTCAACCCTTTGGGATCACTGAGTTGACACCATCTTTTTTTTTTTTTAAGCAAAGAGTCATTTAGTGGTCGAAGGGAGAGTGCACCCCCAATCCAAAGGATGAGAATGGACCCACTCCACCAACGCACCAACTAAATGCTGAATTTTATTTCTATGTTGAGTCAAGAGTACAGGGAAATACGACCAAACTGGTCTAAAGAGTGTACATTTGGTAATGCCTTGAGGCGTGAATCAAAAAATACAAAGAATAGAAAAATGCCTATACAAAAATTCTACGAAAATTGGGAATAGGGATGGCATCCGCAGTAACATAAGCTTTCACCATCAATGGAAGATCTTTGTACTCTTGAAAGTCTCTATTTTGATTAGTGGTAGTCGCCAGATTAGCCAAGGCATCGGCTACTTGATTCGACTCCCTGTACGTATGGCAAATGGTACAACCACAAGATGAATAAAGCTGTAGTAATTCTGCCCACCATGGCATAAGGGACCAAGGTGGGTCTTTTTTGCTGCCGATTAGACCAATAAGAGCCATAGAATCTGTGTATATAACAGACAGCGGGATAGAGAGGTGCTTGGCTAGGCGAAGACCATCAAGAAGCGCTCTCCCTTCAGCTGCCATATTAGAACCCAAGCCATAAAAATAGGAGAAACCCCATTTGATTTGTCCCAAGGAATTTCTAAAGCAGCCGCCCCCTCCAGCCATCCCTGGGTTCCCTTTACTGGCCCCATCAACATTCAGCGCATATTTAATACTGGGAGCCTTCCATATAACACTCAATACAATTGATGTTTTACACTGGATGTCAATACCAAAATCTGCAAAAACTTTCCGCTGGCCATCAGTAATGTATTTGAACTTGACTTGTTGTAAAATGCACTTTGTTTTCCAAAGGATCTCATCTCTAGCTTTTTGAAGATTTGGATGGACATCTTCAAATCTGATGGAACATCTGATCTTCCAGATTTCCCAGATACTACAAAGGACTATGATGATTACAGTTAAGCCAGCCGGGGATGATAATGAGGAGGATATTATACATTGTTTCAACCATTCAACAAAGCTTAAATGCTGCAGATAAGGAGGATCAGGAAGAAATGGTTTTAAAAAGTCCCAGAAATATACAGCAGTTTGGCTATAAAGAAACAAGTGATCGACAGTTTCTGGTTGCTTATCCTGCTTACAACAGGAACAGCTTGAAGCTAGCTGAATTCCAATTTCTTGAATTCTGCTGTCCACCGGTATGGCTTTGCAGAGAATCTTCCAGGTAAATAAGGCAGCTCTAGGTGGAATAACCTTGAACCATATCTTCCAGATAGCAGGGAAACTATGAATATAATATTGACCTCGAATTAACTCATATGTAGATTTCATACTGTACTTCCCAGAGGTAGTAAGAGACCATATAGGGACGTCTTTATTAGAAGTTAAAGGAAATCTTTGAATAATGGTCTTGACCTGCTGATCAGGTATCAATCTCCAAGCTTCATGAGAGAGGTCAGATAAAACATCCTTGACAGTACTGCTTGAAAGTTGCTCTGGTATATTTTGAGTGTAACAGAGATCAATTATAGCTCTGTCTTTAAACCAAATATCTTTGAAAAAGGATGTATCAGCACCATCTTTAACCATCATTCGGGATCCTTTAAGGAGAATTTGCCTAGCCATTTCAAAATCCTTCTTTCTAATACCAGCAGGAAATGGAGAGGAGCAATCGGATATATGGCAATCTGTCAAGTATTTACCCCTAGTATACTGAGCCCACAATGAATTGCTATGTAAGGCAAGCCATAAACATTTCACATGGCAACACAGTTGTATATCAGAGATACTCCTAATGCCCAGCCCTCCTTCTTCTGTAGAAACACATATCTTATCCCATGCAACCCAGTGTTTTTTCTGATTAGTATCTATACCTTGCCAGAAAAAGATAGCACAGATCTTTCCAATCTGGGATTGGATAGTGTGCGGTATGGATACGGCAGAGGCAGTGTAGATTGGCAGTGAGGAGAGAACTGAACGAATTAATACTGCTCTGCCCGCCTGAGATAGCATTTTGCCTTGCCAGCTGGCCAGCTTATGGTGAATTTTATCCAAGATAAATTTGAAGTGAATCACGCCGTGACGGCCTGCCTTGAGCAATGCGACTGCTTCGTCCCTCTCCCTCACCAGCGCCTCGTGCTGGCGGGTGGCGTCAAGGAAATCGTCGCGGGCGGTCTGACTGCTGAATGCGGCAGCAAACGATCCGTAAAACGTCAGCCCGTACCTTCCGTGGGCCTCCCACGTCCCCACTCCTTCCGGTGTCATCGGCTCTGCGGTCACGTCGGTATCCTCTCTGGGTTTCATTTTTCAAGCCTCCGGCAAGAACGGGCGCAGCAGCGCGTACGGCACCAGCGTCGACGCCTCGAAGCAACCGTCCAGGTAGACGGCCACGACGCGGATGTCGGCTTCGGCGAACGCCGAGTTTTCCGTGGCGGTGAACATCACCACGATGTCGGTAACCCTCTCGACGACTTCGGCGGGGTCTACCGTCGTCTCGAAAAGCGTCTGCTCGGTGAAGAACTGCTGCGCCGGGAAGCCGTGCAGGTGGATCTTCGGCTCGCGGCCGAAGTCGAGGTAGATCACCGGCATCATGCCCGGCGGCGGTGCGAACTCCGGCGGCGCCGGGAAGACTTCGCCGACGGCGATGCACTTCGGTTCGTCGGCGCGGGCGGCTGTCGAGCAGAACGCCAGCGTCGAGAGTATGAACGCGGCGCAGGAGAGCGCGAGAGACGCGGTCAGCACGGCGTGCGAGGTGGTGCGCGACGGGCTCATCACACGTCTCCCACCAGTTCTTTGATCTTGTTCAGCGCCTCGTACGCGCGCCGCGCCTCCTCGGAAGCGGAGTGCCGATGCCCCTCCAGTTCCATGATCTGCTCGCCGATGTCGGAGAACTTCGCGTCCTGCTCGTCGTGAATCCGCTCCAGGTCGGCGATCATTTTGGTGAAGCCGGCCAAGGCTTCCTTGACGGTCTCCACCTTGTCGTCTGGCCTGTAGACAAGCTCTTGGTAGCGCTCGAAGGCGGACTGTCCAGTCTTGAGCTTGAACTTGCGCAGGTCAACGTCCCCACGCGGGGTTGCCACGAGGGGCGTCAGGCCGTAGCCATAGCTCTCCAGCATGCGCAGGTTCTCGGCGTCGGCCAGATTGTCAGCCGTATCCTTGAACACCATGCCCTTCTGGATGGCAACCACCTCCCCACCATAGTCCCGACGAGGGGCAAGGGTAGTGGAGAAGCCGGGGATGCCCTGCATGACTTGGTCCACGATGGACCGTGCTTCGCGCATGGCCGGGTCCGGGTTGTAGCCACGTAGCGCTGACGACATGGGGACGAGGCCTGAAGCCACACCGCCCATGAACCGCTGCATGGCCGCAGGGTCCTGCCCGGAGACCGCTTCAAGGAAGTCGTTAGCCGACTGAAGGTAGGTCTTCGAGGTCAGGTTGCGGACCACGGCAAGAGCCGCAGGCACGATCAACTGGTCAAGCCCCGCCTCCGTCACCTCGCCCGCCTTGGCGATGGCGTGAAGATCGGCCACGATGCCAAACAGCATACCGGGAGGGTCAAGCTGGGAGAACGGGATGTAGGTGGAGGTCCCATCCGGGTTCTCCATGCGGAAGCTGTAGGGTCTCCAGCCCACATCCGTGAGCGCCTTCGCTTGGTTCGGCCCCGGAGGAGGGCCACCAGTGATGAGCCCGGCGTTCGCCAAGGCCGTACCGGAAGCCATCAACAAGCTGCCAACAGCGAACTGGCCGATAGCGTCAGCCTGTCGTGCCGGTCCCAGTTCACCGCGAAGCATCTGCCGGTACTCGCGCTGTGCGAGATTGAGCACCGGGGTCAGCTTGACGGCATACCGGAACAGGTTCACCGGAGTGCGAACGAACGGCAGCACCAAGCGCATGATCGGGTTGGCCCCCACCATACCTGCTACCGCCTTGCCTACCGTTCCGGGCAGCAGCGGCTGCGAGAAGGTGCGGACTTCGGCGTCATACAGGGCCTCCTTGTTGAGGGCGCGGTACTGCTCATCGAATGCGCTCTCAAGCTGCTGCTTCAGGTAGCGCTTGTATTCGGTCTTCGGGAGCGTACCGAGGGACACCATGGCGTCAGCGTCAATCGACGCCTTGCTGAGGATCGAGGCCCGGTAGCTCATCTGCTTCATAAACTCATCGGACATGCCGAGCACCCGGTTAGGCTGGGTGAAGACAAAGCCGATGGACTTGAAGGTGTTGTAGAGGATGTGTAGAGCCCTTCGAACACACGATCACCACCGAGGCCTTCGAGCGCGGGGCCGAACCCCTGCTGAAGCGGCTGCGCGATCCTGTGCTTAGAGCCTTGCGCGACAGCGGGGTGCACGCCGAGACGCTGGACCAGGTGGTGATGGTCGGCGGCGCTACGCGCATGCCGGTGGTCCGCCGCGCGGTGACCCGCATGTTCGGCCGCTTCCCCGGCAACACCGTCAACCCCGACGAGGCCGTGGCCATCGGCGCGGCGATCCAGGGCGGACTGGAGGGACGCCACGCGGACCTGCGCGAGGTGGTGCTGACCGACGTGTGCCCCTACACCCTGGGCGTCGGGACCACGCGAGTCGGCCCTGGCAACCAAAGGCGCGGCGGCTTCTATTTCCCGATCATCGAACGCAACACGGTGGTGCCGGCCAGCCGCTCGCACCGTTTCACCACCCTCGACGACAACCAGCTGAAGGTCCACTTCCACGTCTACCAGGGCGAAGCGCGGCTGGTGGCCGACAACAT